>MIQA02009855.1:0-20960 GCA_001887855.2 Sclerospora graminicola | reverse complement strand
AATGACTGAATAAAGGTGTACAAGATGAGAGGGTGCCCCTGCGTTCCCCCCGGGCCTTCCGTGTTATCACTTGCTACTTCAATCAGCACTCCAAGATCTTCTACACTTTGGGACTTCAACATGCAATCAATCTCTTTCCAGACCTTGGTATCATCTTAGAAGCCTCCGGATCAGCAGGTTTATCCCTGACGATATTGCATACTTACATTCTTGCCATCACCTAGAAGCAAATCCTCACCGATCAATGCCGCTATCTGAGCACCATACACATGTGCACATAAAGCTAACCGCACAAAGGAAGTTGTTCGATGAGGATCACATAGTTTTCACAAAGGATCCCCTCCATATTTGTGTTTACGTAATTGTCTCCAGTCTTGTCCAATTTTTCTGAGAGCGTCCTTCTGAGCCGCTTCTTGGACCGTTGCTACCGTCTGTACCCATTGTACAAAAACCCCGGGTTTTAACCCGTCAGTCTTCCGCTGTTGTTCTTCTACCATCAACTGATCCCAGCATTATCTGTACCAGTGTTTGGTGTGTTCCTCTAGTGTGGCTTCACTCAGACGCTCTAATATTTTGAAGTGGTGACTGAAAGTTTCAAGCAGTTGTGTGATGGCGATCCCATCCGCCCAGGCTGCTAGAATCCATTTGTTCGTCGAAGCATCTACCGTAGAAACTTGAACCATGTTTATATTCCCACACCGAAGCCATTGAATTCCAACTTTGTACTCAGGTTTTCGCTTTTATTGGCCTGCCTCCATCATAACGTTATGTCCTTTGCCCTGAACTCGTCAAACAGTTCGGTTTCACAGGAGCCACCTCTAGGCGTGTGTTGCATGTTCGGTTTTTATGTCTCTAAAGAAGAAGGAGACGCTTTCGGTTCTTTCTTTTTGTATGCGTGTCTCGTCGTCGCCCGCTCGAATGTCGTATAGGGTTTGAATGTTGTCCCGGTTGTGGAGCCGCCAGGTGCCTTCGTATACGGAGTCTGACTTGATCTTCGACTGTCGGTCTGCGTCCCATTCGTTCCTCCTTCCAGCAATAAAATACCATTAGTGAAATAACCAATTCAACAATACTGATCATCAATGTCATAAGTTTTAGCCAAAAGGTTCTTTCCGCCGCGTTTAGCCGACGTTGATCATCCAACGATAAGCTAGAGACCGTATCCACAATGAATTGATCAGTTCTTTTGCTACTGATCCTAACATCCCAGAAGGCGTCAATCTGTGCATGATATACATAACCCTCTGTCTGTTAAGGCCTGGTCTTAAGTTTCTACCATTCCGCTCCTCCTGGCGCCCTTTGTTATGTCATACGATGCTTCTTCAAGCATCTCAATATCCTTGGCCTCTGTCACCACCATTTCCGTGGTGGGGCTGGCCCTCCACCCGTGTATATACGCATGATAGTACTCTTGTTCGTTGTGCGGAATGAGTGGTAAAGTAGTGCAGTCACCTTTCGCCGCCTCTATTCTCTCCCTGACTAGCTGTACACAATGATTTAGCTTAAAAGGAAATTCACCACACGTAGCATATTGCTTTCGTAGGTAAACTCGTGTCTCAGGAACATAGTGAATGGCTCCCGCCTTGCCGCTGCTGGGATCTTTACTAATAGCGACGATCTCGCGTTGGAGCAGCGTCCCTATACATTTTAGCGTATCATTACCCCCCATGCTTACTTACCGTATCCGGCAATGCTGACGAGCTATTTGCGTATTCTTCCAGGTATATCTTGAAAGCTATTTCAGTCTGTTTGACAGAGATTTTTAATCGCCTTTCCAAGACTTCGTAATGTCTGCTTCCTTATCCGGCTGGAAATTTCTGCGTAAAATCAATTAGACATCTAGCTGCGCATCCTTTTTTAGCGATGTTGTTGCTTGTTCAAGTAACTCGGGTCACTGATTCGTCGAGGAATTATATAAAGCTTGAATAATTCCATATGCTTGACGGTTACCGGTAGAAGGTGTGGTAACGCTTTGTACACCCATCGCGATTAATGCGTCGTTTAAATCCAGGTCCAAATCTTGTGGTGGTTGAAATTTGTCCCATGGGAAGAGGTCAACTCTACGTTCTCTCTTTAGAACCGCCTAATTTTTTCTTCTAATCGTCATTTGGTCTGCGACTCGACTATGAGTAGTATAGTGTTTTCTTGCTGTCTGTCCTTCGTGGTTGGCCTCATTAATTTGGCCTCCGTCTTTGTGAGCGTTGGGTGATTGAGTAGTAAATTGTCAGGTGCAGGTTCCGACTCAGGTTCGTGCGTCTCTGATTGATGAACTGGTGAACCTCCTTGGATTGATGTCGCGTTGCTCGTGTGTTGTTTATGTTCTTTTATTCCTACCTTAATTTTCGTTTTCTTTTACCTTTTCATGAATCTTAATATGCTTTCGGATTATCAACTGTGGAGCATTTACAGAACAGCGACGTTCCAACTTAATGTCTATTACGATGGATATAATTCGCAAGGAGGGTGTGTACTGGATGACCAGTGCCAAACACCCGGGAAAGGGGTCACACATATTGTGTGGGGGTGCAAGTCGGGCCAAGCAACTTTGGTCCAGACTAATAACTTGCTGGAACGGACGCCGCATAGACGCAGTGGAATTAGAACAATACCGACGGTGTATCGCGCGGAGACGAGCACCAGTGCTGTCGGAATCACTACAACGTCGTCTGAAAGTGCGGTGTGGTAAACAAGCAGTGGAGTGTAAGACGGCTTTGGAGCGAGTGTGGAGAGGAATCTGTTCGCTAGGGATAACGTGGTTATGGATTTTTCAGAATGAAGTGGTGCATAAAGGCGTCAGACGAAGTGCACAGGAACAGTTACAGATGATTTGGGCCAAAATAACGAAACAGTTATTGGCAGTGGCTTACTACGAACGTAAGCGAGTCGCGACAAGACTGCGGGGGATACGACTTCAGATCGGACTGGAATGTATGCAAGAAGAAGGTCTTGACAGGTCACCCAATGGAACATATACCTATTATGCAGGAAGAGATTTCATCAGGACCAACGCAAGGACTAGATATTGCGTTAAGTGAATTTATTGTAGCTAATAGTTAAGTACTAAATAGACTGCGATTAAACAACAACCTTTTCATGAATCTGATTTTTTCACATGTAACGTATTTCAGCAGTTTATGGCCGGGAATCGGGTACCTTAGCTTTTTGATCATAACTTTTCACCAACAGCACATTTTTACCCGCTGTTTTCACACATTAGATCAATTTTGACCAGAAGTCATATGCTATAGTGCTGTCTTTATCCAATTACAATTGAGGTCACACAGATAGAGAAAAGTGGGCTTTTAGATTCGTACTTATAGAGATTATGGCCGGTTTTTTTAGCTGCAAAATATATATGGAAAAACAATGTTCAGGTACACACATAATTTTGAATTGGTACGGTATTGACGGCCATAATCTGCTGCGAAAAAAATCTGGCCAATCATTCAACAGTTATCTAAATTATACCGGTCATAACTTGGTGCCGGCCATAAACTGCTGAATTACGTTATGCCTATCGATGTACCTTCTTGACGTGGTTGTTCCCTTTTAGTTGTTCTGCTGACTGTGGTTCATTCATTTGTGGTAGTGTCATTTGTCCGTTTGGCCTTTTGGCCCTCCTCAAAATTTGATTTCGTCTGTGACCCTTCACCTCCTTGATCAACCGGGGTGATCTGGGCACTCTCCTCTGTTACACCTGACTCGTCTTACTATCTTGCTTTCGATCTTGGTCTTTTTTCTTCTCTCGTTATTCAACGTACGCCAAACAATTCTCACGTACCTCCTTCCCCAAATCGTCCATACTAGTGAACCTCGATTTAGGAACTGCAATTGCCTCTACATCCTCCATCGAAACCACTACGCAATTTTCTGTGATCAGTTGGTGCTGTGAAAGCGTGCAGCCCCGTATTGGATGACCCGGTTCTTTGCATCTCAGACAGTGTCGGCGCCCCCGAATACCAGGATGTTCTAACGTTAACGTAGTCAGACAGTGTCGGCGCCATCGAATACAAGGATGTTCTAACGTTAACGTAGTCCCGCACCATACGATTCTTCTCACTCCAATTAATGCTTTGGGACATCCCCCAGCCTCGACTACAATACTCCAGTCTAAAGATGTCGCCGAAAGCGGACCCCCATTCAGGCTCTTCAAAAAAAAATTCCACTGAGATAATCGATTTTAAGAAACCATGAAACTTCATAATATCAATATTGCTGGTTACATTGCGCACCGTAACGACATAATCAGAATTAAAGCCTCCTCTATTAACCGTTCCAGTGCCCTCTCGATCCCATACGACTTTTTTTCACTGTCGTGCACTTTTCGTAAACCGTGAACCATTTTGTGGTATGGAACCACCACATTAGCAAAACGCTTAGCAGTTGCTCGAGTAAGAAATGCAAAATTAAGACAATATTGGGATGGAGAGTAGTGGATGGCCTTGCCTCCGCAAGTAATTCCCAAAATGCTTTCGAGTCCACGTGCCGTAGCTTCCGTGTCAATGTTTTTTTGGATACTTCTCGTGCTTTGGAATGCTTTCTTGATCCGTCTTTCACCGGTTAGGTCCATTACTAAATATCCCTTCACTTGAACCCTTATCGTGATGATGAGGCGTAGTCGATCGTCAGAAGTCATAATCTGACGGAGAAACTGTGGTAGTGCCCTCGTCAGAATCGTACCTTCTGCTAATCCTTGAACGATTTGACATTCTTCGGCACCGCCATCTCGAACGTTTTTACCTCGGTCGCGCTTGCCATTACTTACGGCACACCTTTGTCAATGGAGCTATCTGGTCGCTCGTGTAGACGTTGGGGTTAAACTTAAAGTCTCCTTCGGAGGTATGTGGCGTCGGTCGTGTATTCATACCTCCTGTAACCTTAGTTTGCCAGCCCTGTAACACACTCTGTCCTTTCACTGCAACTTCGACCTGGCAAGCTCCAATTAGTTTTGAGAGTGTCGATTCAAACGGCTGATTTGAGTTTTTGGCTAAAACGCACGCGTCTAAAGCTTTCTGGTTCCAGACGAGCCAGTTTAGCTTGTGGGTAATAACGACGAACTCGGAAAATCGATAAAACGTTGTTGTTCATTATGCGAGAGATCTGGCCACTTATTCGCTTGTTGTGAATTCCCTACAGCCTTTTTCTTGGGCTGTCTATAGATGACTTTGAGCAGCTCTTGCGTCAGATCCAGCCAAGTCTGAAGACGAGGCTGGCTCTGAGCGGCTTCCCCTAACACTTGCTTTATTACCTCTGCTAATTTCCGTATTACTCCGGAGAGGAACTCCCTCCTTTTTTACGAGGGTCGAGGTTCTTCCTCCTTCTTGCTACCAGTTGTCTCTTTATAGTCTACCTTAGTGTCACTTCCATGCTGCTCGCCAAGAGAAACCCCTGTAGTAGAAATATTGTTTTCCTTCTCCTTACTGATATTATCTCCGCGCTGCTCAGGGACAGCATCTTCTGATATCAGAAAATCAGGCTCGCTTCCTCTACTTCCATCTCTCTCAACACTGTGCTAAGACTCCGGTACAATGCCATCTATCATTTGATTTGATACGCCAGTAGTAGAATGCTGGGGGTCCCCCTCCCCTCTCCAACCTTTTTATCCGGAGGTTTCTGGCCTCCGTTGGGGCTAATGCCCAAGAGAGGCATCAACGCTTGCGTACTTACTTTGGTTCGCTTAGTAGGGTAGTCCCGATCGTCCAAACCTTTTGTGGTCAGGGGGTCTAGGTGACATACCATAACGTAGGTATAATATACCGTAAAGAATGATGTCAAAAACAGAGCAATTTCACAGATCTATATTTAAGGCGGGGGCTTCCTGCAAATTGATCCCGCTGATATCAATAGAACACCGCTCACTCAATTACAAATATCAGTCAGTTATAACGTAATATTTTCAAAAAAAACAGAAATCCCGACCAGATGCGGTGTAATCTCTATATGACTTATTGTAGAGGTCAAAAACCGATATAATTTCGTCGGTTATTGAGAAACTGCTCAATAAATATAGAGAGTGAAAAGGGACATACCAAATGAACAAGTGCAAATTAACGCAGTGATAATTCCATTCTAGCCAATAACTTAATAATGCAAGGTAGCTACTGAATGTAACAGGCTAGCTGTTACAGGCACACACTATAAAATTGCAAGTGAGGAAGCGTGCAATTAGGTTAGAACCAAATGTAATTTGGTCTTTATAGTTTAATTAAGATAAACTTTAGATAGGACTATTTAATTAATCAAATAAGCCCTTACTTATATATATAAATATATAACTAAGCCACGTGTCTAGAAGAAGGTAAGTTTAAGAGTGAAAATATTATGAGTGGTTTAGAGTCAATAACTATACTTAAATCTAAACTAATCATACAAACATGTAGTATAAAACTGACCTAATAATACCCTTATTATTAGATCTCTTGTTAGATTCGATAATTATATCAGAATCTATTGTCAGGGTGGATTATTATAACTTATAATCCAATATTCGCATTTCAGGAAGCAAGTCTGAAATTGAACTGTGATATTTCAACTTAAATATCACTTATGTAATGGCACCCCATTACATCACCCTCCACTCAAGGTGGTTGGCCAATAATATGACGTAACCAATCGAATGGTGGCACTTGTTGGTCATAACGATATTCTGTTATAATCTATTAACATAAAATCAAATGGTCGAGAAACGCGGCGGCGCTCTTAAGGGCGCTATCGATACTGCTAACGCAGCCTCCACCTCTGCATCACGTGTAGAGGTGCCAACATCGCATGTCGACGCTACTAATGTAGCGTCGAAGAGTAAGCCGAGAGACCCATTGTCTCTCGTAGTAGACGCTGCAGAATCAGTGTCTAAAAGAGGGCGAGAAGATGTCGCTAGTGCGACATCTTTTGCACTTTCACCTGCCGTCGGGCGAGTGGCGAAGATGTGTTCTTCTGTCTTCGGAGAGTCATCTAACTCCGCAGAAAAGGGTGAGGACGTCACCGTCCTCCGCAATGAATCTAGCAAGCATAAGTTTGCTAGAATTGCTTTGCCTTTAAGTGATGGCGAGATTGATTCTGACGCTGTCGATTATGACAGCAACAATCCCGTTGTACGGTGGCATGAGGAGCGGAGAGCTCCACCTAGACCTCATCACTCGCCTGGTCGTGACGACGACTTTGGAATGACAGGTGGTGCTCCACCTGCCAAGAAACAACGTGCAGAAGCGGCTTACGCTGTTTCTGATTCGTCATGTCGTACGGAACCACATGTTCCGTACAAAGTGGGGTTTTGGACCCCAGCATGGACATTAGTGACCGAGAGTGGCGGGCATACCAAGCGCGATTGTCAATACCCGTTGTTTGACATCTACGCGCTTGATGATTGCGAAGACTTTCGCAATCACAACTTTGATCGAAGTACCGACGATAGACGTCGGTACTTTATCGACCTTTTCAATCAGGCTCGTTACTATACGAGCCGGAAAGGGTCGCGCAAGAACATGGACGATAAAGACGCCCTGACGCATAGTTGGAACGCCTTTGTTGAGAACTACAACAAAGGTCCCGATGAATACGTGAACAAAGTTCACGTAAACCGCGAGCGCTTCTTAAAGCACTCACGATCAGTTTATCCATTTTACCTGCATTAAAGAAGGAATTTCTTGCGGAGTTCCTTCTCACATGACTTGCCCTTGTTGTCCCAAGGGAGCTCCTCGTCTTACCGAGAAGGAGCTACGAGGGTACCGAGGTTACTCGGTACCCGCTAGTGTTAAGGGCCTAATTGATGCCCTTAATGTATCAGCACCTAGTGCTGATACTTTGCAACCATCAACACCTAGTGTTAATGTCCCACATGCATCAACATCTAGTGTTGATGCTTCTTACCAGTTTGAGGAGAAGTATCCTTCTCCATCCTGTTCCGGAGGTCAGGGGCATCCGCCCTCAGCACCTCAATCGGTTCCCAGGAGTCAGACTCGTGGGAATATCCATACCAGCGTACCAAGTACTCGGTACGCTGCCCCTTCTTATATGGAACCGAGTGCTTTGATATCAAGCGCTCGAGAATATAACGCTTATTCCCCTGATTATCAATCAGGGGCGGCGGGGGTTAATAACTCCCTCGCCGTTGTTGTTGCGGAGCTTGATTCGCAGCTCCGCAAGCTCGAGAGGCACTGCAACGGGCTGAGCGCCAATATTGTAATTGGGTGTCATTACATAAGTGATATTTAAGTAGAAATATCACAGTTCAATTTCAGACTTAATGTCTGAAATGTGAATATTGGATTATAAGTTGTTATAATCCATCTTGAGAACAGATTCTGATATAATTATCGAATCTAACAAGTAATCTAATGATAAAGATATCATTAGATCAGCTTTATACTACATGTTACTATGATTAGTCTAGGCCTAATTATACAAAATAGTTCTTAACCACTCATAAATATATTTACTCTTAAACTTACCTTCTTCCTGACACGTGTCATAGCTTTATATATATTTATATATAATAGACTTAGTGATTAATTAACAAATTGATTAGTCTTTTCTTAGTTTATCTAAGGTAAAGTAAGGAGGACCAAATTTAAATTTGGTCCTACTCAATTGCACGCTTCATCAGTGCAATTTTACAGTGTAAGACGTGTAGCAGTTAGCCTGTTACACCTGGTAGCACTTTGTGGTCCGTCCAAACGACCTCTGCTGACGCGTTCCGCTAATTAACTAGCGGAACGGAGGTTTAAGAGCCGCTGGCAGTCATGGCAACAGCCAGCGATCGTGATTGTGAGCGTCAGCTCGCTCATGATTTAGTTAGGGAAAACTTCCCT
Organism: Sclerospora graminicola; assembly: GCA_001887855.2. Classification (NCBI taxonomy): domain Eukaryota; phylum Oomycota; class Peronosporomycetes; order Peronosporales; family Peronosporaceae; genus Sclerospora; species Sclerospora graminicola. Next base: position 12,153 of record MIQA02009855.1, on the reverse strand, counting down.
AACTGGTCACAGAGTGCTGTGACCACTGTGATCGAGATGATCCGGACCATAGGGCCCGAAGTCATCACCCTCCTCCGTGGTAAAACCTCGGAGGATGCCTTAGAAACGGTTACCCGTTTCAAGAGGATGTATGTTGATCCTCGGGTGCGCAACGCAATATTGCGCTCCCAAACATCAGCAGCAACAGCAGCGCCTGCACCTAGTGCGTGCGTTGAAGTGGTAACGGCGCGGATTCCGCCCTTTACTGGCGAACGGGGTGAACCCCTTCGTAGGTGGTTCGCAGGGGTGGAAGATACCCTCTCTGCGCAAAAGATTGTGGACCCGCGCTCACAAGCTTATTTCGCCACCACATGCCTAGGCGGTCGTGCTAGGGCATGGGCGATGAGCCGCAGATCCACTGATGGGTCTGCGTTCCTGACGTATCAGGATTTAAAAGCTGAGCTGCAGCTCAACCTCGAAGCTCCAGAAATGGAGCTTAGTTGCCGTGAAGAGTTCATGGAACTCAAGCAGGGCAAGCTGAGCCTACATGCGTACGCTCAGAAAATACAATATTTGTTATCAAATATTGTATACGAGCCGGTGCCCCCTGCCATGCAGGTCACTGGCTTCATGAAGGGACTGAATGACGGTCCCATCAAACAGAGTATTTATCGGGTTCCCCCAAAGACTCTGAGGGATGCTGTTGACCAAAGCATTCGGGAGGAATTCAGCATGCGTTCATCAACAGAGCATGCTGGGGTTAGTCAAAAAGCGCAAGCGCCTTTCGACTTTAACATGCCGCAAATGCAGCATGTTAATAATAACAATTTCTCATCGAGACGAAGTTCACACTGCGTCCCGAGACACCAACACCCGCGCCAGGGCGCGAACAGAAGAGGTCCAGAACCAATGGACCTATCGGTTGCAGTTGCCTCGACACCGAGGCAACCGAAGAACAAGAAGTTTCTTCGCTGCAACAGATGCGCGAAGATGGGCCATTACGCCCATGAATGCATGGCACCGAGACCGGCGCCACGCAGTCAGCGGACTGGACAGTCCGCTGATAAGCGTCATCAACAGGGGCAACCCTCTGTTGATGAAAAAAACTTCAACAACCAGTAGGAAGGGGCGCTCTACTGGACGGGTTATCTCACATCCCGACATCGGGCATGTGAGGATAATAGCCCCAGACGGGACTATGTTCTGTCAGCATGTGCAGGGTGAAGAGAACCCTCTCATCACCCTGGAAGTTAAGCCGCATGGAAACGACGTCCACATGCGTGCTCTGTTTGACACAGGTGCGTCAAAGAATTTCGTTAGAACTGAGGTTCTAACGTCGTTGAACTTCGTGGATATTGAATCCCCACAAAGCATGTTGTCAGTCCGGTTAGCAACAGGTACAACCTTGACTATACCAAAGCGTGTGATTCGCACATGCTTCGAGTTAGACGAACTGTCGTTCGAGGACGAATACATCGTCCTCGACCTTAACGAAAAGTTCGATGTTATCTTGGGCATCCCTTGGATGTCCAAGCATCAACCAACGATCGACTGGGTTAACCTAATGATCGACTGCGGCAGTCCCATAGGATCTGATCACCCTGTGAGTAACCCGGCTGTATCTAATGATACAACCGCAGAGTCAGACAGTCTGGTGGGTAGCGATGGCACCACCAGGTCTGATCCGACTAGATCAGCGGATGGTACACCCGCTGATCAAAGTCCAGAGGGACTTACACACGCAACGAACGAGTCGTTGCGTGTCAGTAATGTGAGCAACACGGGTGAAAAACACCCCCGTGTTGAAGTTTCTACGACCGATGACGGTCGTGGTATAGCGAAATTACACCCGGTCGGAAACACCCACCATGAAAATAATGAAACCGTCACGGATGTAAATAACTTCCGTGTCGAAAATGAAGAGCTCACGACTGAGAGTAGTCGTGAGTGCATGAATACCATGGTAGACACTGGTCACCATGAAGAGAATGGCTTGTGCACGAGTGATAATCACCGTGCAACAGATAAGGAAACCGATCAGACGAGTGCTTCTGATCTCGCAGATGTGTCCGTCGAGACGATCAACGTCTTGACGCAGACAGAGACTGGATTAGCTACCCAGTCTCTCACACTTGACAACCCTCCAAACTTAAGTTCAGAGGTGATGGCCCTTCCAGCCTTGAGCTGGAAGAAGTTCGTAAAGAACTTGCGCAATGATCAGATCGAACAGATCTGCGTCATTTTCGCATCTGATGAGGTTGTGGATATTCGTGAACGAATATCCACTTTGCAATTAGAAGGCATTGGGAACGAACTCGTTCCCAACGAGCAAACCAAAGTTCAGCGCTTTGAAGCGCAGAGCTGGGAGTCGCTTAAGGCGACTTCTCCGTACTACGAGGTACTTTGGGAATACGCTGACGTATTCCCAGAAGAAGTACCTTGTGAGCTCCCTAAAGATAAGGGAACTAGGCACGAATTACTGCGTCACGTGGCAATGGCCATTGCCGCGTGACCAGGTCAAAGCAATCGACGAGTTCTTTGAAACTCGTCGTAAGGCGGGACATGTGCGGGAGTCTACCTCACCGCACTCCAGTCCCACCTTTTGCGTTAAGAAATCCACTGGTGGGTGGAGAATCGTTCATGCTTTTAATAAGCTGAACGCAGCCACGGTACCGGCGCAGACGCCGATACCGCGGAAGGATGTCATCATTGATGGCATGAGCGGGAGCACCGTGTTCAGTGCTCTCGATTTGAGGGATGGTTTGTACCAAATCCTCATGCGTGAGAAGGATATCCCTCTCACGGCTGTAAGCACCCCAAGCGGTATGCTTTGGGAGTGGCTTGTGATGCCGCAGGGGCTTCGAAATGCCCCTGCCACCTTCAATAGATGCGTCACGCATCTATTGCGCCCGGTGCGAGAATTCGCACCGAGCTATTTTGACGACGTGTTCATCCATAGTAAGGCTGAACATGGTAAGACTGATGTAGATGTTCATAAAGAACATCTACGTCAGGTGTTAGAGCTTTTGCGCAAGCACAAGCTCTATGCAAATTTGAAGAAGTGCACCTTTGGTGCACCTGAGATACCCGTTCTTGGCTGCTTTGTAGGCAAGAACGGAGTGCGCCCTGATCCAGAAAAGATCAGGGTGATCGTTGAATGGCCTACGCCAAACAACGTCAAGGAACTTCGGAAGTTCCTTGGGCTGTCGACATACTTGCACAAATATTCGTGCAATTATGCCGGTTTAATCCGACCTCTTTCCCAATTATTAAAGAATGATGTCGAATGGCACTGGGATACCCAGTGCCAAGATGCATTTGATGCAGTCAAGCGTAGCTTGACTGAAGCTCCCGTCTTGGCAATAGCCGATAACCAGCGACCGTTTCACGTCGTTTGCGACGCGAGCGATTTCGCCATCGGCTGCGCCTTGATGCAGCGCGATCACGATGATCGTGATCGCGTGATTTATTATCAATCGCGTCAGTTGCGCCCAGCCGAGCGCAACTATCCAGTGCATGACAAGGAACTCCTTGCCATGAAATATGCACTGGCAAAGTTTCGGATCTATCTCTTAGGAGATAGACCGTTTGTGGTTTACACGGATCATGCGTCGTTACGCACGGCCGTGAATTCACCACACATCTCTCAAAGAATGGCACGTTGGCTGTCATTCTTTGCCGAATACAACTTCACGGTTGAATACAAACCGGAAAAGTTGAACGTGATAGCAGATGCGCTATCACGACGCCCCGATTACGAGACGAAACCGTCTGTAACGGAGGCAACCAGTGCAAACGCAATACGTTGCACTGCTCTGTCGTCGTCACTCGTACGACAGGTACGTCAAGCGTACGAAACAGACGAGGAAACTCGTCTGCTGATTGATTACCTTAGTGATCAATCTGATCGGAAGCGCAAGGAACTTCCAGAGTTCCTTCGCACTTGCATGCATCGTTATCGATTCCACGATGGTCTGTTGCTTGATAGCACAGAACAAGATGATGTTAGTCGCATCGCCGTTCGAAACGACGATGATCTCAAACATCAAATATTGTTTGAGTACCATGATGCACCGATTTCGGGGCATCAAGGTCGAGAGAAGACGTATGCTTCTCTCGCACGCGATTTCTACTGGCGTAACCAGTATAAATGGGTACGCAAGTACGTACGCGCTTGCGAGATATGCCAGCGCGTCAAGCCTGCGCACTCTGCGCAGGCTCCCCTCCAATCTCTGCCAGTTCCGACAGAGTGTTGGAAGTCCATTTCCATGGACTTTATTTTTGGTCTTCCGGCTGATCACAGTCGGAAGACATGTATTGTGGTCTTTGTAGACCGCTTCAGCAAGATGGTTCATCTTGCTGCAGTATCAGCGAATGTCACCGCTGCGCAAACGGCGCGGATATTCGTTGACACGGTATTCCGTTTACACGGAATGCCGGAAAACAAAATCTCGGATCGTGATCCGAGATTCACAGGACGTTTCTGGCAAGAAACGTTCTCACTTTTGGGTACACAGTTGAACATGTCAACTGCGGACCATCCGGAAACGGATGGGCAAACTGAACGCGTTAACCGCGTTCTCACAGACATGCTGCGTTTTTACGCGCATGCCTTCGAGCAGTGGAGTGACTATTTACCACTCACTGAGTTTGCAACAAATAACTCGGTGCATGCTTCTACACCATTTTGAGGTCAAACTGGGATCTAGATTGGTTCAAAGTGGGAATGTTATGTTTTAACAATTTTATGTTTGAATCAAAGTGGGAATGTTATGTTTTAACAATTTTATGTTTTAATCAAAGTGGGAATATAGACGATTCAATGTGGGAGGTAAATCGTACCTAAGGAAAAACGGGTGTTACGCGTGAAGTACTCATCTAAATATTATGTCCCTGCTGTCATGGCGCGAGTGACCGACAAGGGCTTCTCGGCACGTCCTGGGATTGTGAAACTCTGCGAAGAATTGACCGACGCATTTGTAGCCGCTGGAGCAGCCGACGAGACGACCGTAGCGCTCTTGGAAGGAACAGCAAACCGCAAGCCCAAGGTTCCCCCAGCCTGTCTCTCGTGTCTTCTCGAGGCTCTCAAAGCGTACGGACCACGCGTCTTGCCACTGCAAAAGATAAAGCACGCGCTCCCCAAACTGATGGAAGGTCCTGTCAAAGCACGTCCAATTGCCATGAGTATTATGGTAGAAATCCATCGATGTTGTGGCAAATCTCCGCCCCGCCCAACAGACGGATTTTGAAGGACGAGTAAAAGAGGTTGTTCCAGGCCAAGCAGTGCCTGTAAAATTCATTCGAGGAGCAAAAGCAGCAAAAACCACCGCTGGTACTGCTCATGGAAAGCCATCTGAAGGTTCAAATGAATCAGTTGCGCCGGCTGCTGCTGCAATTGATCCGCGTGATTTTGTAGAGACGGTGGATTTGCTATGGCGAGCAAGAATCCGCGTGCATTCAAGGCGATCCAGCGAGGAATAGGTGGCACTGGAGCGCTTACGCTGAGACGCTGAGACGGTAAAAGCTGAATTTTAAAAAGCAGACTACGATCCAGCCAGTGCCTTGGCCAGCGTGAAGCGACAAGTGAAAAACGAGGACGAGGAACCGAAGACTGCAGTGGATTCCGGGGCACTCTTTGGTCGTGTGGATATCAGTAGTCAACTAACAAAAGAACTGTTTGAAAAGCTAAAGAATGCGTCCCAACTGACGTGTGATAATATTTAGATGAGTACTTCACGCGTAACACCCGTTTTTCCTTAGGTACGATTTACCTCCCACATTGAATCGTCTATATTCCCACTTTGATTAAAACATAAAATTGTTAAAACATAACATTCCCACTTTGATTCAAACATAAAATTGTTAAAACATAACATTCCCACTTTGAACCAATCTAGATCCCAGTTTGACCTCAAAATGGTGTACTAAGCATACACCGTTCTACGTGAATGCCTTACGGCATCCATTAACCCCGGCTTTTCTTGGCGGTACGCCAAATCTAAGTGGGGGAGGGACCCGCTCAAATTTTAAGCGAATCGATGCGCAAGTTGCAGTTGCAACTTGCGAAGAAACTGATGAGTCTTCTACTGTTAACACAGAAGAAACTCAAGCGGCTTCAGAAACTCAAGCGGCTTCAGAAACTGAAGCTGCTTACGCGGAATATGTGTCTGCAGCAAAGCTGCAGACAAAGAAGACAATCCACCTACTGCTAATAAAGCAGTAGATGAATTCGTATTACAGCGCCAAGCTGTAATACGCTATGTAAAAGATGCACTTGCTTCCGCTTTTGACAAGCAGAAGCAAAATGCAGATAAGACTGGAAGGAAAAACACAAATTCCTTTCAAAAAGGTGAATTAGTATTGTTATCAACTACTAATTTGCCTACACATGCAATTAGCAACTTCCCTACTCGGAAGCTGCTCCCTAAGTTCATTGAACCCTTCAAGGTCCAAAGTGTTAAGGGGAATGCCTATACTTTAGACATCCCCGCGGCCATGCGCCTCCACCCAACTTTTAACGTTGGGAGGATCAAGCCGTACCGATCGTCTACGTCTTCGGACGAGACGCATCGCCACGGCGAATGCCGTGCTTCTTCAAGTCTCCCAAGAGAGACTTGTACAATCAATCGGTCTCCAACCGATTGTGAGAAGTCTGGAGAGTTTCCATCTCCGACTTTAGTCGATCAATCTCGACCAGCAGAAGATCATTCTTCTGCTGCATCACGAGATGCGCGCTCAGAATGTCGCGAATCTTGTTGGGTTTTGTCATTCGTTGTGTCCATGTTACTTTAGTGACTTCGATATATAAGTACTTAATAGTACTTAAGTAGTAATAGTAAAAAAAAAATACTATTTCTAATAGTAAAGCAGAGTTACTTGCTATTTCTATGCACTTCTACAGTTTATTCTGTATGCCAGTGAAAGTATTAACCCCGTTACGGTCGGTGCCTGAATGGCCCCGGGGACTCAAGGTGAGGTGGATAGCGCCCTGTGCTTCACCTGTGAGAATGTCAACTGACACCTCACCTTGCACGCCCTACTTTATATTAATTAGACATGAATATAATATGCATATACAAATATCTAAATATATATGTTGAAGTTGAAGTTGCCTTTAACTTCATAACCGCCCTGCGGTAGACGCCCTGCGTCTGGGTGCCCTGCATCATTGTATTCATAACCACCTTGCGGCAGACGCCCTGCGTCTGGATGCCCTGCATCTGGTTGCCCTGCAACCCGTCATATATGTAACCGCCCTGCGGTAGACGCCCTGCGTCGGATACCGCACTGTTGCCTGAACTTCATCATATATGGTAATCGCCCTGCGGTAGACGCCCTGGTCTGATGCCCTGCATCTGGTTGCCTTGCAACTTCATCATTATGGTAACGCCCTGCGGTAGACCCTGCGTCTGGGTGACTTTCCTTTAGGTTTTTTAACCTTCTGACTTGGTCGCTTATTCGTTATCCGATATCTGACACCCCCCTCACCTTGGTGACGGAAGTATCACATGTCGTAAGTTGTGCTTGACAGCCTGTCTTACCCAGAGGACGGTGCTGGGTCCTGCCTTGCCGTCACTTGACGCGCCCTGCACGTAAGTCTGTAGTTGCTCCTCCTTTAATTGCTTCAAGTAGATTGCCTTGAAACTGGTCGTCTGCCTTCGTCCTGGGTGGCGCGACGCCTAACATTGTTCGGAAACGCGTGAACTTTACACGCTCTAGTGCCTTGGTTAATATATCTGCCACTTGACTGTTTGTCGGTACATGTTCCGTCCTAAGCCTTTCTTCTTGTATCAATGTCCTCACGTAGTGATACTTGTTCTCAATGTGCTTGACATGATGATGTTTACCAGGCTTCTTCGTGAGATATATTGCTGCCAAGTTGTCACAATATATCTTCGGTGTTTGTGTCTTGACCTTTAACTCCTTGCATAACTTGTGTACCCACTGCAAGTCCCTTACACCTTCATGCATCGCATAGTATTCAGATTCCATGGTGCTTAGTGCATTGATTCCTTGCTTGCGTGATCCATAGCCGATCACAGCTCCATTCATCATTGTTACGTAGCCGCTGATGCTTCTTCGATCATCTTTATCGTTAGCATAGTCTGCATCCGTGTAGGCAGTTAATTCAACTGCTTGTACAGGTCCTTGTCGTATCACCATCAGCAATCCAAAGTCCTTGGTTCCTTGTTGGTATATGAACACTCGTTTCGCTTGTGCATAATGTTCTGCCGTATGGTTGCTTAGATATTACCCCAACCTTCTCACAGCATGCACAATGTCCGGCCGTGAGCTCGATACCAAGTACTGCAGTGCTCCGACTGCCTCTCGGCATGGCTGTTCACGAGTATCTTCCTTATTAGTGACGGTATACGTCGCCGCTTCAGGTGTTGGTGCTGGGTTACACCTTGACAGATGGAACCGCTTTAATATTTCCACAACATATGCTTCTTGACTGAAGAATATGGTCTTGGCATGTCGATCTATCGTCACCTCGACACCCAATAGATACTTGACTGGTCCAAGCTCTACCAGTTCAAACACATCCTTTAGTTGTGTCCTCACTTGATCACAATCAGCTTCATTTCCCATGAGCAATAGATCATCCCCGTATACAGTGAGATATCAATCTCCCCCTCTTGGAATCGGGCGTACAGGCCCTAGTCGCACTCGACTCGAACAAAGTGTAGACGTCGTAGTCGATCATGTAGCTTGCAATTTCATACGTTAGGAGCTTGCTTTAATCCATAGAGAGCCTTGACTAACTTGCACACATAGTCTTGTTTGTTGTCTTCAAAGCCGCTCGGCTGTTCCATGAGAACTTCTTCTTGTAAGTCTCCATGTAAGAAGGCTGACTTCACATCATATTGTAGTACCATCCATCTTCGCTGTAGCGCAAAGTATAGTGCCGCTCGAATAGTGTCAAATCTGATCACTGGTGCATACGTCTCGTAATAATTTATGCCGTAGGCTTGCTTGAATCCATGCACCACTAGCCGTGCTTTAAACCGTTTCACGTAGCCCTGCTCGTCCTTCTTAAGTACATACACCCATCGGTTCGTGATAACATTGTGGTCCTTGCGCTTCGTCCTTCGCGGTACTAATATCCACACATCATGTTTCTCCAATGATGCCATCTCTTCATGCATAGCAGCTGGCCAGTAGTCTGCGTACTGCTCATCAGCAATAGCCTGCTTGTAGGTCTGTGGTACCTTGATCTCATCTGCAAGAAGCTTGTCTTTTGGCTGTGTCACGTAGCCCTCATATGCGCCCTGCGCTAGCTTCTGCTTCCTTGCCTTCTTGGATATCACATGATACACTTGCACATAGTCCTTGTACTTCGAATTAGGCCTCCGTTTTCTTGTAGGTCGTATGTCTTGTACATGCTTCGTTGTGGAGTCCAACTCCCCCTGACCTTCGATGTACACTTCAACCGGTTCTAGGCTGGTATCCTGTCTTGTTGCCACTGGATTGTCTTCGGCAAACTCAAGACTTCTCATGTCTTTCCGCATTTTTACGAACGGAGGTTCAGATGGCAGCTGTCTAGCTTCATCACCATAGGCATTGTCAAGAAGTATCTCCATGTACTTCGACTGTATTGTATAATCTTCTTTGAATCGTATGTTGTCTTGTCTTGCTGTTCCAACAGCACCCGTTCTGATATCCATGAACTTGTACCCTTTTGTACTTGATGAGTATCCCAGCAGGATCCCTGTCCTTGTCCTGGTTCTCAGCTTCTCTTTTTTTGCTTTCGTCTTCCATCCGGTATATAGACGAACACCACGCAGCCCCATGTCCTTAGATGTGATACATCTGGGCGTTCTTCATACAATAGCTCATGTGGTGTGTGATCTCCAATTGTCTTCGATACTGTGACATTCCATGTATCCACTACATGTAGTAGGCACTCACCCCATAGAGTATAGGGAAGTTGTGTCGTCTCGAGTAGGGTCCTTATTGTTGTAACGATGACACCATTCCATCGCTCTGCCACACCATTTTCTTGTGGGCTGTATCCGTTTGTGGTCTGTGTCTTGATCCCTCTTTGACAGCAATACTCTTGTAGATCCGAATTAATCAGCTCTGTTCCTTGATCAGCAAACAGTTCTTGTACAACTCTTCTCTTGTGTTTGAACTCTGTGTTCAACCTTGTAACTAGCTTCTTGATGTTGTTTACTGCACTTGACTTCTTGTCGAGTAGGAACGTCCACTTGTAACGTGAGTATTCATCCACAATAAGCAGGAAATATCTGCTTCCACATATTGCACTCTTCTCTTCAATTGTATCCACATCCATGTGTAGCCGTTGTAGTGGTCTTTCGGCTTTCTTAGTTTTGGATGGATAATGCATTTGTCTTGTTTTCGACACTTCACACGGAGCACAAGCATAGTGGTTCAACTCCTTATTGATCTTAATGCCCTGCACCAAGTTATCTCTTTCCAGCTTACGAAGTAGCTCCATCCCCACATGGTTGTAACGACGATGCCACGTCTCCATGTTAGCCTCTGCCTTCCTTGCTTTCTTGCTTGCACTCTTAGTTTCTTCAATGGTTGTCGTAACACCATACGTTCCCATTGGTATACAGGCAGGATGAGGGGAGAACATGCGGTAGATACCCGCCATCTTCATGAATCTTATCTTGAATGCCACGGAGTCCCTGCTCCGTTCTCTCTTCAAGCAGCATACTTCTGGTTGCGCGAGATTAGCATTCGAAAGCCTCGCTCTTGCATTAGGTCCAGCGATATCAAGTTGACTCGTGCCCCTGGCACATACCATACGTTCTGCAAAATGCATCGTTTCCATGCGTTGCCATCTTGCATCATGATCACCACGCTTCCTTTCTCTTTTACGGTGACATGCGAACCGTTCATCATCACTAGCTGTCTTCCTTCAACCTCTTGAAGGTGCGTAAAACAATCACGTACGCCACATAAATGTACCTGGCTTCCACAGTCTAGCTTCCACTCGATGATGTCTTTTGGTGTTTCTTCCACATTGGTCGTAACCATGAGTACAAAGTCTTGTTGTCTTCCATGGTTTGACTGGCTGTTTCCTCGTCCTTCTTGTCTTGGACGACTATTGGCGCGTGGTTCATATCTTGAATGGTTGTTTCCACGACCTTCATTTCTTTGTCGACCATTACCACGACCACCTCTGTGGTTTATGCCACGGCTTCGACTTATAGTTCTGCTTCTAAAACGTGAGCGCCCTCTTTGCCCTTGCGCTTCAACACGTCTTCCATTAGTGCAGTCACGTGCCCAGTGTCCGCGTTCATTGCATACGCGGCAGTGGCTTCGCCTTATCGCTTCATTAATATTTGTGCTTCTCATGCTTGGTCCATGGCCCGCCCTGCGTGCCTCAACGTTGGTTACTTGTAATGCGACTCCGCGCGCTCCGTCACGTCGTTGACCAGTGTAGTCATGCATCCTTTCCGCTTGAAACAGTCGATTTCTAACTTGAGCCAGCGTCAATTCTGCGCCAGGAGTCAGCGCCTTCATTCTTGAGTATTCGTTACCCAATTCAGGATACACACTCGCTGCTCTTGTAAGTAGTATTTCACCAAACTTCTCATCCGATATCGGGCCACCAGCTTTCTCTAGTTCCACTGCGAGCTTCACCATGTTGTTTATATAATCTTCCATACGTTGGTTTTTCCGCAACTCCGCACTCAGCATATCTTGCAAAACGTCAAGCTTGTTTCGCGGCGGCATTCCATCCACTTCAGCTAATATTGCATTATATAGCAAGTGCGCCTGTCCTGTCTCGATCGCATTGTTCAGCCTTAATGTGAGATTTGCGCTTAGTGAGTCCACGAGAAACAAATGCGCCTTCTTGTTGCGTATGTCCCAGCATCGCTCAACATTACTGCTCCTTAGGTCTTCAAACCTTTCTCTGCCTTCGACAAGCGCTAACGCGGCAAACTTCGCCCTTATCTTGAGTTTCCAAATCGCGCAATCATCGGCTCCCGTCACCTCAGGTACTCGAATGTCCCGGCTTGTGTCTTTGATGACCATTTCGTCCTCTTCTTCAGTCGGGTGGTGAGTAGCTTGATACTTGGCGTAGGCTGTAGATACGTCCGTCTTTGTCTTGTGACCACTTTCCTCTTATCTTCGGAAGGCGACTATGTCGAATGGGGTGGATCCAGTTATGTTTTCTTTTTCTTCTCCGGGTTG
>MIQA02009851.1:0-10594 GCA_001887855.2 Sclerospora graminicola | reverse complement strand
GAATCCGGATACCCACTGGCCCGGACGACCAACTATCGGAGGGGGTACTCCGTCGATTCTGATCAGCATCAGAATCAGATGAATCACCATTATGGTGACTGATTTGATCCTCCCGGTCATCTGGCCGGTCGTCATGCGCGTCAGGATCTATGTTCAACTTCATCTCACCTTGTGTACCCGTTGATCGGGGGTGGTTACACTCACTCAGGTGGACTCGGTGACGAAAAGGATGATCTTGATCAGGTCGGAGGGTTTGACCTTCTCGAGACGGGGGGTGTCCTCGGGTGGAAATCTTCACCGGAGAACGGGTTGGGGTCGATACTTAATCAGTATCTAGGCACTGATCAGGAAAGTTCGTCTGATCAGGCCAGCCAATGAGAGAGAGATAATAAGAAACCAAGAAAACGCGATCAAACCACGATCTTCCACAGTAATCCACAAACGTTATCTCCACAAAACATTTTCCAATATTAATGACGTGTTCCAAACACATGTGCGTTGAGGGTGAGGTTTGATCACCTAAACAAACCCGTCGGGGGTCTTCCGGTAAGCCAAAATGCGTCTAAGCGCGTCTTAACCGGGAATTAGTTGAGCAAGAGGGGACTAGTCAACCCTGTGCTCCCAATGACCGCAACACGTGGCGGAGCGACTCTTTGCTTAGGGGGAAAATCAAAACCTGTTATTATATATGCAATGTCCTATACCTAGTGTACCATACACCAACCCATGCCTGATTTATACTTCGAACCTATTCACTTCGTCGCACGGTTGCATAGCACCACCTTGCCCATCCTAGCTGCACCTTCAAGCTGATCTGTGCCACTTCTGCCCTGATCACGACCAGACTCCTATAGCGATCTTCAACCATCCCGATCTTCGATAAACAACTTGGAAACCACTTGAGATCTGCCCTTCTGACACTTGTTCACTTCATATCCAGCCCGACTTAATTGAGAACTTCCACTGCCTTCGCGTCTGGACGCCGGTTTGAGGATGATCAGCCCCGATCACGATCGGCATAGCGATCAGTCGAGTGATCAGGCAGTGATCAGGCAGTGATCAGGGCGATCAGCCCTTGATCACTTCGGAAACTCTCTGGGTCACCATCACAACGACTTTATTCACCTGCTCAGCCATACTTCCGACCTTCTTATCCTGTGGGGGCAACCATATCACACCGATCTCAGCTGATCGGGCCTAATCGGGCCTTGTCACGTCATCCTCGGACAAATCCATCGGTCATCATCACTCACACAACTCGCCATTCCACATGCCCCATTTCATTCCACATCTGATCTTCATATCTTGGGCATAATCAGTTGGCTCGGCCGATCGGGCCGAAACTTCGTGTCATAATCAACTTCAACAACTGCACTGTTCATAGATCGGCTAGATGGCTGTTCCTGACGCGTCATGTCACCAGTTGCTGTATTTCCAACTCGTTATACATCCACAGGAACTCCACTTAGTAATTGTGATCACGATCATGATCGTGATCTCCACCGTTCCATCAGTGTCTGGGACTGGGCGTAGTGACAGTACTTGGTTAATTTCTTCACATCGCGAATACCCGTTGTCCGCCACCTTTTCGTCGTATATGTGATCGGCCTTTCCCACCCATCAACCGTCTCATGTTGATGGATGTTCCATCGTCACCAATCAACGGCCATGTGTGGTCCACCTCATTCTCAACATTTTCTGATCGCTTTGACTCGAGCCGATCTTCTCTTCCTTCTTCGCCATCTTCGGCTGCCCTTCCGATCACTGCCTCGCCTCCCGTTTCCAGTTCGGCTGATCCAGCGACCACCCCGATCACGGCCTCGGCACCGATCACGACCAGTCTCATCCGTCCAACGACGACCATGACTTCATATCGTCCGCCTTGGAGTCTTCCCGCTCGGCCTTCCTCAGATCGCCCCGTCCGTTACTTGGAACAGCTCGCTCGTCTAGTGGAGGGATCTGGTCCACTCACGTTGGGGTCCATGGAAGCTTGCCGACTACGGTCGGAACTCCGAAGTGCAATTCCCGAGTTGGTTTCTCTATATGATACCAATCGGGCACTTAACGCTGAATTATCCGACCGTCGGGTCGTTATCGATACCTTGGAACATGATTCTGCCGATCTGGCTAGCCAGCTATCGGCTCTTCGGTTAGATCGCGACAGACTTGACCGAGACCTGCAAGACATGACCGGCCGCGTTCAGAGTCTGACGATGGAGCGTGATCAGCTATCAGCTGACCTCGCTGCTCTGCGCCTCTCCAAGCCTTCGGACACCGTCGCCTCTCTACAGTCGTTGATCAGTTCGCTGACTATTACCATTCGCGATCAAGGTATGCTTATCCCATTCATTTCTTCTGCGATCTGTATATGACTTTCCATGTTTGCTTCCAGACGAACGTATCGAGGCGATGAAGGGTTCAATGGTCGAGATGGTGGATCACCTACAACAGCTCGATGATCACCGTCTCGACCGTGATCAGCTGCTTCGTGACAAGATCCGTACTGCTGAGGACGTGGAGCGTCGTGAAGTCGAGGTGCGCTACTCGGATGAGCAGGTCCAGCTCCTGGTAAAGCAACTTTCCGATTCTCGCATCGGCCGCGCCGACATACAGAAAAGGTTGCGCGAGAGTCGGAAAGAAGCTGAAGATTGTCGGCGCGAGCTTAATCTTGCTCGGGTTAAACTTGAAACCCTAGAGCTCGATGATCGCGCCTGGCTCCAGCATAACGCCGACTTGAGGAATGTTGCGGTACAGACTATGGAAAGGTGGACCAACCCGAACACCAATTCGGAGTCGATTCGGACGGCTTTGCAACGATTTCCTGAGCTGATCAGCTCTCTTGCTCCGTCTGGAACACCTCCGCAGTCTCCCGAGTCTGCCCCGCCATCACCCGCATCCTCCGTCGCTTCCTTGCCGGCCCATAGTGCTGATCAGCCCGTGATCAGCACTGCAGCGGCTTCTGCGTCTACTCCACCCCGTTTACCGACAACCTCGAGATCAGTCTCCTCGATCTTGAGTTCTGCGAAGCGTAAACGGATCAGCTCGTCGAAGAAGAAGATGGCTCCCGCCAAGCGCTCTCGTCTTATGGTTGATTCGGACGATGAGTCGACTGGTCGGGACGAGAGGACGCTATCTGTTCTGGCCCGATCGCGCAGTACTGATCGTCGCGCTCCAGTGGCGACCCTTTCAGGCGTAACTTCGCTGACCCAGGCCGTCGCTTTACTTGCGTCCGATGACGAGGACGGAGATGATCTTGAGGAGGGACAACCGGCTTCGGCTGTTCCCAGCGTTCCTCCACCGGTCAATACGACGACCACCCAATATCATGGGGGCCTTCATCCCGGCGAGCCGGTCGTCGATCGAGCAGGACGACTATAGCTATAATCCGAACCAAAGGTTCATGGATTTATACGTCGTCATGCAGGGCAAGCCGACTCCTGCTCACATGGCAACTCGGAAATTGGAGTGCTGATCAGGTATGGGATCTGACGCCTCAGGTTCTTGCGGTGAGGCACAAACTCGTCCCTCGCTTGTGGTCCCGTCCGCCAGGATGGATCTTTCCGACTAGATCGTCGGCGCCCAAGGACAAGCAGTGGCAACCGCGTGTGTTGACCAGAGGCGCTATCGAGCTTCTGATCGATTCAGCACCTTGGGATGTCCTCATGACGCCTATGCCCGGGCTGGCGTTTCCCAATCTCCCCTGGTTTGTCGATCTACAAGGACGTCTGGCCCTGTATTATCAGGAGCATGTTCAAGCGATATGGGAGGCGACCCACCATTTCCCGATCACGGCGACGATGCGCAAGGACGCGTGGATTGAGCATTATTATCATGCTCGCAAGCGTCGACGCACAAAAGCTGGGGCTGCCTGGGCTGCGATCTGCGACCATGTGGTCAATGGGATTCAACATGGCGAGTGCGATCTGGACGTTTTCTTGTTTCCTGCCGTGCTGCATCTACCTGTTCGTCGGGCGGGATCGCGAGGACTCAAGGCTGACGGCGGGGAGTGGTATCCCGGTTATGGACATCCAACTCCGATCGGCACGTTGCGTGATGCCCTGATCTTTACCGATCAGCAAGAGCCTTGGCGGAACCAGTTCCGATCAAGCCCCATGGATCATCCGGGGTTCACGGTTTCTCGTCTGCGCACGAAGTATGGCCCGTGATTGTCGTGACAACCAGCTTTCGTTTCGTTCTTTCCATAATCATCAATATATCACGACAGTTTCTTGATAACTTTCACGTTCCATATTCACACTTCATATTCAGGTCCCACTATTGCCTCCATCTTGTATATCGATCGTTCACATGTATGCAAATGTAGTTCTCGTGCATTATATGTATATATATATACCCATTTACTCCGAACCAGCTCAACCACCCTGATCTCCACTTGTTCGACCATTACCTTTGGCTGATCTGTCACAATGTGTCAACCCAGGCTATTGAGACTCCTGGTTGCCCTCTTCGTGGGTTTGCATCACTCCAAATCGATTTCGTCTCACCCGATCACGTTCAAATTCTCTTAGTAGAGCTCCACAGTTCAGATCACGTTCATCTACCCACTCGGGATCGTCATAACCCTTCCACCGAACCAAATAATCACGATGGGTTCGGCCAAATCGGGTCCTCTTGCCTGATCGGGTATCCAAAATCTTCTCCACTTCAAATTCGTTCTGGTCCAACGTTCTTTCCCAACTGTCTTCGGGCAAGAGAGCTTCGTCGAAGTCAAACCTTGGCTGATCATCGCATGACAGCCTGGTTTTGGGCCGATCGGGGTATTCCCGAACCAGCTTCAGCTTCGACAAATGGACGATCGGGAAAATTCCGTAATCGGTACCAGCAGTGATCAACCGGGCGGCATGATCACCGATCAGTTCGGATATACGGAACGGTCCATGCCACAGATGTGCTAACTTCTTGGCGTATCCTTCTTTCACGCGATCCAAGTAAAGCCAAACCCTTGATCCCGGCTCGATGTTATGGGAATCGGCTTGATCATTGTTCCGATCAGCTCTTTCTTGGATCGCCCTCCGCAATCGTTCGTTGACTTGTTCCCGCGCATGTTGGTAGTGACGCTGGAGTCCCATACGCCATCGACGAGCTTCGCGATCTCGACCTCGGGTACATCCAACAGGGGTCACCGACTCGATGGTAGATCGGGGGTCCCAACCATACGCCAAGTAGAACGGAGTATCTCCCCTGATCCGATCGAAAGAGGAATTCAACGCAAACACCAGTCTCTCTGCATATTCATCCCAATCTTGTTGAGCGGAGTCCGCGACATACATCTTGATAGCTCTGGTTAGCGTCTGTACCATACGTTCGGCCTTACCATTCGCCTGCGGACGGTATGCCATGGTCGCGCTCTGTTTCTGGCCAAGCATCTGATTGAATGATCGGAAAACTTCGGCCATGAAACCTGGTTCGCGATCATGCCTGATCACTTCACTGGCTCCAAACCGCCTAAAAACACATTCTTCGTAACTGCAAGCGACTTGTTGGGCTGTTCGGGTAGATCCCGCTTTCGCGATCACCAATCCCGTGAACAGATCAGTCCAGATCAGCAACTCTGTGTTGCCCTTGAACGATTTTGGCAGGGACGGTATGTGATCCATCGCTATCACTTGGAAAGGGTAGGTCGCCTGGATATTTCCAGGTGATCTACCCCGGATGTTCGGCATACCTTTTCCGGTTTCGCAATCCGTACATGTCCCGACAAACTTTTGGATACTTCGATATAAGCCTCTCCAATGAAAATGTTTGCGAATCCTGTGATACGTTCGACCTACGCCCTGGTGGCCACCCTCTAAACTGACGTGATAATGGTGTAAGATATCAGCTTGTAAAGTCTCCGGGATCACGAGTATTGCCGATCGGTCCAAATCTGCATCGGCCTGATCAGCTTGAACATAGTAAAACAATAGATCATTTTCGTCGATCTCATAGTTGGACGCGATCTTAGCACAATCTTTTGCTTCACCCTGGCTCAGCTTCTCCAGATCACCCTTTAGAAACGCCTTCAAATCAACGATCCATTTTTCCTCGTCTTGTGCCTTGAGAATTCTTTCGATCCGCATCTCCTGTACTATTTCTTCTGTTAGGCTTTCTCGAGAGAGTGATCTGTTAGGTGGTGATCTGGTTCGCGATCTCGTCATGATCGAGATCTGGGCTGCTTCCTTTTCATCTTCCACACGAATCAGCTCAGGCAGCCTATTGATCTCCACCAGTTCCTCCAGCAATGCTTGATCAGTAACTATTGATCCGGTCTGATCACGCATGGCCATAGTGGCTAGGTGATCTGCACTCCGATTCCAATCACGTTTCACATGTAAAAGATCATGCCTTGGCCATCCACGTAAAGCTTTCATAACGCGATCGTTCAGCAACTTCAAACGCGGTGCTTTGCAATCGATCTCTCCAGTGATCTGCCGAATTACCAGGTTTGAATCTCCGCATATGATTACTCTTCCGATCTTTTGCTCTTGCAAGAGATCCAAACCTAGCAGCAGACCACGATATTCGGCCTCATTGACCGTGATACCTGGAGTATAATCTGAACCGGCCGATATAACAGTCCATTCTGGCAGTTTCCATAACAACGCGCTATACGCCCCCACGCCTTTCTTCACACTCGCTGATCCGTCGAAACTTACAACGATCAGATTTTCCTCCGAGCCGACGATCGGTGGGGGTATAGTGATCGATTCTCGTGGTTGCTTCCGAGGAGCGACCTCGATCAGGGCTTCATCGACTTCTGATCGGGGCGTGATGCTGGCGGCTAGTGTTCCAAGAATTTCTTCTTCGCCCTTGGTGCACTTGATGATCTCTAAGGTCCACTGAGATAACAGCGCTGCCCATCGCCCCAGTCTCCCGTCTAAACCATTCGCTGACAGTAACCAAGCTAAACTAGATCGCCTGGACAATACCTTAATCGGTCTAGTTACCAGCATAGAGTAACAAACATCCAATACACGTAATAACGCTAGCAGTTCTTTATCCACAATACCATAGTTAACTTCGTTCGGTTTTAATGTTCGGCTTGTGAACGTCACCGGGCAGTAAATTCCGTCGTGATCTTGGACCAGTGCGGCCGATATTGCCCATTTACTGGCATATAGAATCACTACGGGAATCTTCTCCGGATCGAAATGTTTCAGTATCGGCGTCGAGATCATCTTCGCCTTCAACATACTGAAAGCTACCATAGCTCGCTTCATATGGTCCTCTGACCCTGGCACAGTTCGATCGATCAGTGATCCAGTCTTGAGATCCGTTTCAGTAACTTCAATTTCGTGATCAGTCTCAATTGGTGATCTTCCTACCCGATCACGTTCTCGTAGCCCATGATAATCCACTTCCTTCAGTTCATATAGTATAGCGGCGTAAATCGAGAAGTCTTCGATAAATCGGCTATAATAATTCAGAGATCCGAGAAAGGATTGCATGGCCTTCAGTGATCGGGGAAAAGGTAGGTTGCTGAGGGCTGCCAGATCCTTCGGGTTTGCTTCCAAACCTTGGATTGACACGTTATGGCCGAGGTAAGCGACCTTGGGTTGACCCCAGAAACTCTTGACCACACTGATCGACAATTCCTGCGCTCGCAGGTGTTCAGGAGTCGTTCGACCTTATCGCATAGCATATCCCATGATGTTGCTGTGACCAAGATGTCATCTATGTATGATCGCCTTTCCAACACTGATCGGCCCTGATCTTGGTCTGGTTCACCTTCCGTAAACACATCATGTAGATCAGTGGCTTCCCGATCAGCACTGATCTGGAAATACCCATAGAGAGCATTGTCGATCAGCCTTTGGTAGATCTGTGGGGCATTCTTTAATCCAAACGGCATCCGATTCCATTCGAAAAGTCCGAAAGGTGTAACGAAAGCCGAGATCTCACGAGCACGATCAGTCATCGAAACCACCCAGAAACCACTAGCCATATCCAGCGAACAAAACCATAAAACTTTATCCAGATCTTCTAATAAATCGTTGATCAAGGGCATCGGATAGACCATCAACTTCGTGAGGCGATTCACCATTCTATAGTCGATACACAATTGAAATATCCACACCATTTTTCTTTATCACAATCACGATCGGTGATGCCCACTGCGATGTTGACGGTCGGATGATTTTTGTACTCAACAAACCCTTGATCAAATCGGATAACTTTTCCCGGTATTGAGGTGCAACTTTACGACAACGTTGAGCGATCGGCCTCGCATTTCCCACGTCTATATCACAAACAGCTCCGAATGCGGCCGGGGGTAGGGCGTTACCTTTCCCCATCAATAAATGGCGCATTTTCCAGATGATCTTCTTTAGCTGATCGATCTTCTCGGGAGTGTTCACTTCGGGATCACCGACCTGTAGATCTTCCATGGTGACTTCTGGCATATTGAGCGATACTTCCGGTAAAACGGCCATCTGCTTCTCGATACCTTCAATGTACTGATCACCACCTTCATGTATACACACTTGTTCATCTACCTGATCTGCCTTTTCCTGATCGGTATCATCTTGAGTCGCTCCTGGTAAGTCACCCGACTGATGATCTACTTCGGGTTCACTTTCCTCCGTAATGACTTCGGCAGATTCATCCTCCTTTTCCTTCTCATGATCGTTCCTGAACTCCTCACCATCATTTCCGCTTTCTGGATCCGCTGTTTTCGGTGAGCCGGGTCTAATAATATTCAATATTTGTGGACCTTTTTTGACCCGGCTTTCCCCTGTCGCTTCGATCGGTGGTCTCCTGATCAGCAGCTTGGTCGGCGTAGAATATTCCGGCTTCTCGACCATAGGTGAAGTATCTTCATCCGCTAAGTCTTCGTCACTGATCAGGTCCGTGGTGGCTTGATAAGCCAGATTCTGCCATTCAATGTATCTTCGTGACCCCACTGAGACATACCCGATCTGTCGAGGTACTTTCCCGTCGGGTAACCACATCCCTAAGATCATGTCTTCGTGGACGATTGTGGTGAAGTGCTCCAGAAGTTAACGGACTAATGATGATGGATGCCCGCATCGGATTGGCTGAAATGTCACCCTAAGCCGGATGCCCAGACCGGCCAGTAATAAGATGCAATTTGGGACTGCCAGGCACCCTTATAGGCGGTCGGGCGGTGCCTGGCTGGAAACCAAGTCGGCGGACCTGACAAGG
This sequence comes from Sclerospora graminicola, assembly GCA_001887855.2. Taxonomy (NCBI): domain Eukaryota; phylum Oomycota; class Peronosporomycetes; order Peronosporales; family Peronosporaceae; genus Sclerospora; species Sclerospora graminicola. The sequence goes on along the minus strand of MIQA02009851.1, from coordinate 1,429 downwards.
AGCGTGGATAATCGGACAGGCAGGCAGAGCAGACGGGAAGATTATGGATGTTTGACGGCCGAAGCGCGGATAGAGGACGGCCAAGATGGCGGACTGTTCGTGAGGATGGAATGAAGGGAGCCTGAAAGAAGAGGATTGTTCTAGTGGAAGGAGTAAGCACCGGGATCGTAGGAAAGGCTGCCAAGGGATTGCTAGCGTCAGCGGCCGAGAGGTGTGGATGGGTGGCTATCCGGCCGAGCCGGCCGGGTACAATGTACCATTCGGACTGGTACCATATGGTTCGGTGTACCGGCCGGGTTGGTACCATTTGGGGTTGGTGTACCGGCCGTACCGGTACACAGAGTCGGAGTTAGCCGGGTTGCGTTGGGTAAGGTACATGACTGGTCAGACGGGTTATTTGAGGTAGGTTACACAAAGGGAGTATTGGACATAGGATAAATCAGTATACGTTTCGCTTTCTTAGACACAAGTCGCTTTTATTGGCTCACGGCAGAGGGCTAACAAGGTCCCCTCTTGCTGTTATTGGTTTGCCCGGGGAAGGTTAAGTTAACCCACCGGAAGTCCCCCGACCGGGAGTCGCGGCGACTTCGTATACTCACCTCAAGTCGCCCGTGTTTTGAACACGGTATTAAGTATTGGGAAGTGGTGACATTTTGGCCTTCTGTGGAAGAGTGTGGAGTTATATCTACCTTACATACACATTTGGATTCGCCCTTCATTGTTATTGGTTTAGCTGGCCGATCGACTATTCTCGGCCCAGCCGGCACTATACAAAGTTCAAGTATATTACCCAACGAGCTCCCCGGTGACGATTTCCGCCCAGGAGCTACCCCTAGTCCTACACTTCATCTCCCTATTGGACGAGTTTACACTTTTCGCCCTAGGGTCCATCAAGAGAGCTAACCACCCAGTACTGACGGGTACACAAGGTGAGCTTTTAACATGCAACATTCGAGCAGTTGCGATCAAGCGGATGGAAGCGACCGATCCAGCCGGCCTCAAGCCGGATCGGATCATGACTCGGATGGACGGAGTACCCCCTCCGGTAGTCAGTCGTCTGGGACCCCCGTGGGTGTTCGCGTCTCAGGAAGATTTTCCGAGAGCGACTACACCACATTGGTGCGCGTGCCCGGATCTCTTGGTGACCCTGGATATCACCGCGAGTCCCTAGCGGGCGAAAGACCTAAACCTGTCAAATTTGTTGACGATGTTGTGTCGGTGCATTGGGGGAAGGCATATCGCCCCCAATGCTGCTGAAGATGGAAGGATGCGATGGTCGCCTCGGATTGGGGGAGTTCGAGGTTGACATTAAAGAAGAAGTTACTCCCCTAGAGGCTCCGCCGGGGGCGGATTATGGTACTACCTACGGCAGTGCCGGCCGCTACACGGATGGGACTATGGTGCAAGTCGCCATAGTCCGAGGAAGGAT
>MIQA02009847.1:24536-66103 GCA_001887855.2 Sclerospora graminicola | reverse complement strand
ATGGCACCCTCGCCTGGCTTCAATTGGACACGTGGCACCTCGTTCACTTGATTACTTTGCCAGGTTTTCATCTTCCCTCATCTCCCTCGCTCGTCACCGTCTTGAAGCCCACACCCAGTCATTCAAAAGCCTTCATTGGGACGTCAGATGGTCAACTCGTTGAGCTTTCTACCTCCCTTTATCCATCTGAAAACACTGACAATGACACTGACAATGACAAGGAAGACGAGCAGCAAACAAGAAGGATCCTCCATCCACTTGTTTCCTTTCATTCCGGTCCTCTCTGTGCCACCACCGTCTTGACGCCATTTCAAGGCACCTTTTCCATCGATGCCATGGTCGCAACGGGAGCTTTGAGTGGCGTTTTAACCCTTTCAGGCCTTTCAAATGGTCTCGAAACCGCTCGATTCCACATCACGTCCATCTTTCACGACGAGCCAGCGCTTCGTTCGTCCATTACAGCCTTAGCAGCGTCCCCAGGTGATCCATTTCTCGTCTTGGGCGACGCTCAAGGTCGCGTCCGAGCCCTGTCTGTCTTGAAAACTGACTCGGATAACGTCCATGTAAAGCCTCTCTATTCGTTTCAATTGATGCCACTGGAAACACCGCTCGATCTGCTGGTGATGCACCCACTTCAACCTCTTGTCCTCGTGGCATCGACTCAAAGTCACCATGTTTTTCTCGTCTCGCTTCATCCTGACGATCGTCACGCCCCAATCCTCGCGTTTTTCACGTTATCCGACCATACTGAACGTGTTTGGGCCATTCAATGGCAAGAAAGCACCGACATGACGCTCAAATGGACCTCCTTGTCCTCCCATGGAGTGCTATATACTGCTGACTTTCAACTTCCTGACGTCAAAGGACTTGAAAAGACGGTGGAACTCAAGCCCCACCCGATCGCTACGAGTGACAATCCCCTCGTTCCTTGTCTCCAAGTAAGTTTCGTGTCCCCCCGTGTCCTGATTGGAACGTCCCCAAACGCTTCCGACCTCTTTCTCTTGACATTTTCTCCTTCTCTTCCTCTTGAAACGAGCTCTCTTCACTCGAAAAGCCTCGTCCAACGAGCGCATTCACGTGGCATCTCAGTCTTCACGCTTTTCTCTCTAGAAAACAACATTCAGCTCCTCGTCACTGGAGGAATGGACGGCGTTCTCTCGTTCTGGACCCTCGAAAGCTCGTCGAATTTTGACGATACCGGGTCGAATCTGGACGATCAAATCCAAGCTACCAAGCATCAAACGCTCCCTCTTCATACTCAAGCCATCACGTGTCTCAACGTGCTTCCCGCGCTTCAAAACTCATCTCTTCAAGTGCTTTCAACCAGCGTCGACGGCTCGATTTTCCTCTTGAACATCCACTTACCTTCTTCCAAGTTTTCCATCTCAAACTCCTCCTCTCTTGCTCCCGGTAGCAACGTTAACGTGCTTGACACCCCGTTCTTCTCTCTCAATCCAACTCCTTTTCAAGCCCAAATCGAACCATTTCTCGACACGAAAGCACGTCTCGAAACCTCGAACCAACTCGACAAGATCGATCCTCAAACTCAACATGTTCGAAACCAACTTGAAACCCTTCAACGTCAACTTGACGCTCTCATCGTGGCAAATCAAGAGCTGCCCCTTGAAGACCAAGTCCCTCGTGACGACTTGGTGATTAATCTGGCCTGGAAAGATGCATTCACGCGTCAAACGAGCGCCAAAGTCGAGTCGATTCGGCACGAATCGACTCGAACGTTGGCTCGACTGGCCATCCTTCGAGACCGATTGAAACGCGACTTTTATGACCCTCTCGCCGTCCCTCCTTCTCGTCTCTATGCCTTCCCCCCTCTCCTCTCTTCTCTTTCGTCTTCCAACCAGCTCGCTTTTGTCTCGAACTTTCCACTACCACGTCCAACAACAAGCGACCAAAAACTAGCGAAGCAACTTCATCTCCTTCGAAGCATCGAACTGGCTTACCATCAAACCCAGCCACAGAGCAAGCGACAGCCAAGGATTCATCTTCCCTTGAATCTCCCGTGGCTATTGAATGCTCAAAACGAAGATAACATGACGCCTTTGCTGTATCCTCCTGCTGCGCTTTTGACACGGCATCAAGTACGTCTTCAAGTGCATTTCCTACAAGCGTATACACGCTCTCTTGCTCAAGCTTTTAACGTGGAATTTGAAGCGATTAAAGAGCTCAAAGCAACGATCTTCGACCAGCTCGAAGCGAATCAAAGACGGATTCAAGAGCTCACAAACAACGCTAACGTTGAACCTTGGCCTTGGCCTACTTCATGGCAACTGGAAGAACAAGTGGATGGAATGTTCAAAGTCCAGGCCATTGAATTGATCCACAACAAACCGTACGAGACGGTAGCCGAACGGGTAAGACGAGAGCAAGAGGCTCAAGCCGCGGAGCTTGAAAGCCATTCAAGACGAAACGAGGACGTGAGGCAACGAGCGTTGCAAGACATGATGAATGGAACGATAGAAGGCACGAAAGCTCCTCGTTCCAAAGTCGAGCAACAAGGACACGACGTGGACGTCGAAGTGCAAGGACTACGAGCTGATCAAGTCGACTGGATGCGTGCTTTTAACGACAAGCTTCGAGGTTTAGAGGAACGGTATCGAGCAACGAAACGAGCCGTAGGAGCACAAGAATTGTATGTGCTTTGTTTCGGTGAAAAACTCATGATAGAGGAAGCTTTACGGTATGAAGAAGAAGAATTGGAAGCCACGAAAAGAGCAATTGATGCTCTCCAAGCACAAGCTCAAGACGAGAGCACGTTCTTGAAAGCTCAAGTGGAAATTGGACGAACACATGTTCAACGAGCACTGGAACGGGACACTCAAGTGGACAAAAGCGTCGTTAAAGAGCTCGAAAAGATGAGTCAAAGCATTCAAGAGACAACGGGAGTATCAGAAGGATGCTCGCTTCTTCTCGAGCTATATCGTCAGCGTGGAAACGGTTCCGAGACGAGCAGGAGCGACCTTAAACGCCCCTTGAAAGGGACAAACAAACAACGTTTAGTCACTGAAAGCCACACTCGAAAGGATCAACGTCGCCAGCCAACCGTCAGCACTCGAACAAGCTCAACGTCGTTAGAAATGCCATTGGAGCGTCCGAAAGGTTTGTTCCTGGACGAAGAGCAGTGGCATTCGTTCCTAGCTCTTCGACGCAAAAAACTACATTCGGAACACGTTTTCAACGAGAAAACCACGGCCTTGGCAGCGCTTAAACGGTTGAGTGATGAATCAAGCACGATCGTGTTGGAAATCCAGCGACAGGGTCAAGAACTTGGGTTGGAAAACGAAAAACGGATTCAAAATCGAGAAAGAACGTGGCACGGAACGGTGCCATTGCTTGTATCGTTGAAGCAAGGCCAAGATGAGACGCTAGAGGACGTGATAGAGCGTCGAGAGGCGTTGAAAGATCGATGGCTGGTCCCAAGGACCAGCGTTGAAGCGTTAAATGGTGAAATTCAACGACATGGAGCCTTCCAATTGACCCTTTTGGAACGAATCAAAACGTTCCGGAAACGTTTGAACCTTTTCGAATGGGAACATATGAAGTTAGAACTCGAACGACGTGATCGAGACGAAGAATACACGGATTTGCACTTGTTACGTGTGACCAAAGACGTCCAAGAGTTATTAAAGACAGGGGATACTTCGCATCAACAGAAGCGTCAAGTGGCTGCGTTAGAAGCAACGTTGATGCAATTGAGACGACAATATGCGCTTCAAATGGAGCAAGTGGAACGGAAGGAAACGATCTGGAGGCGGCAATTGCATGACCGCGAGCGAGAGCGAGAAACGTATCAAGAACAAGTGACAGAATTGGAAAGAAATGTAGCCATTCGTCAAGAAGTCGTGGCGAGACGAGCAAAAAAGGAGATGAATAGGAAGAAACAGGATATAAAACACAAGAGCTGGAGGGTCCGACGTCGATTGATTGATGTGATTAAAGTGCAAACCAAGGACATTGAAGCGTTAAGACGGGAAATGGACACTATGCGAGCTCGGACGTATCCACGATTCATTCAAGAAGAAAAGCTACCCGTGGATTTGAAACAATAATGATAGATACAATAACAATACAATTGGTTACTTTTCCGAGGCATTTAGTGACACGAGCCACGGTCAAATTATACGAAAAAATGTTGCTCTTACTACTTACAGTCGGCGTTAAAGTCGTAGGTTTTCAAGTAATAATGCCACAGGTGTTCGAGTTCCGCGAGTTTACAGAAGACACGGCCACATCCGGGGATGATGCTGTTCTTTTCATTGACTAAAATCTGCGCATAGACGTCGTCCTGATTGGATTTGTGGTGGAACAAGCGAAACTCGAGATTTGCTGCAAAGGGACAGAGATTTGAGGTTCGAAAGTGTCGAGATGCCATCTCAGCGTCGGTCACATTCGCTACCAATCGAGTTCGATCCGTGTAGCCCAGTAACGTCATGAGTGGCAGCGTCGTCTCTGCGTGCGCAAAGAAGAAAATTCCCGCTAACGTGCTCGTTCTTGTAGCTTTCGCTTTCATCGATTCAAAGATCTCGCGCAAAAGCACTGCTGCCATCTCGTAGTTTAGTTTATAGCCACCCCCGATCCAATAAAATTGCTCCATGTCGTCTAAATACTCGACGGAACGGAGAAGAAACGGTGGCATTAACGTGCACCAATGATGGACATGATTCTTGAGCGCAATATCAAACCTTTCAACGCAAAAACGACGAGTCAAACGATCAATGTTTACATTATTGCCATCATATATTCGCGACGACGTACGCACACGCGGATTGCGCAGCCATGACATCTTTAATGGAGAGAACAATAGTTTCATGCTGGAGACCTAGAAGTTGTTTGAACGTTTGAGCACTAGTCGACATGATGGGAGATTTCTGAAATGCGTGAAATTGGGCTTGAGATTTAGGATTTGTCTTCACTTCACGTTGATAGCGACCACATTGCTCGAAAAAACGCAGGAGAATATCCTAAAAAGGTTGCCAAATGAGCCAGTGAAAGCTAGCATAGAGAAACTAGAGCTCAAAAACCTTGTGTTTGGGCTTTTCGATGTACTCGACATCTTGTGCATTTGAAAAAAACGAGGACGCAAATCTATTGAAAAAATTTCATTTTCATTTCCAAACAGGAATTGGCATCATCGTTTAAGTATACGTACGCGATCGCTGATTGTCGACTTCTTGGTACATAGGTATGCACCAGTCGATATGTCTCTTTCGAGTATACTTGCGGTCGATTGTACCCATTTCTTGCAAGAATTCGAGCGCTATAGTCCCGTAATTCCTGTTTTCCAGCGTCTGCAAGCGCTCCTTCTACACTTAAATTGTATGGCGGGGAGTAGTTTTGCAACCATGTTGGCAATAAAGTCGCAAAAGGTTGTATCTTTTGCAACAAATGTTCAATTTCTCGGATAGTTGATGCGGTTGGAAACCTGAAAAAATATACAATTTAAGCGAAAAAGCACAATAAAAACATTGTAAAATAGTGTACCGAATGCCGTGTCGTGCTACAATTTGAGATTGAATAAGCACTAAATGCTGCTGAAACGACGTTTCGTTGGTACTATCAGTTATGGCAGGAAAAAACGTCCCGCTTGCGGCGGTAATTGTGTAATCACTGTTTTGGTCCCAATACTTGGTTTTCGTAGCAAACATGTGCATCTGAGAGACTTGAGGAAGTCGAAACGAAGGTGACGTCTCGCAAGAGAAGAAACTTGAGATATGTATGATGAGGTAGAGACCGAGCATGAATAAACAAGTCAATACAAAGGTGTAAAGAAGGCAATTGCCATGTCGAGGAGTGAGCCAGATTGTCATCTTTGCATGTGCCCTTTTGTTATCAGAAAAAGGATGTCAAATAGCTGAAATTTAGCCAATCAAGTTGTATCATACGTTAAAGTATAGTCAAAACTCATTATGTACGACGATTAACTAACTACACCTAACTGCTTCCATTAGGCCATCCGTGTCTCTAACTCCATTTTAGTCATCGTCATCGTATTCCAATGTGAATTCAGGTTCCGCTGTCTCACCATCGTCATCTTCTGCCGCGACTTTGGGATTGAGGAGTGGGACAGCGGCTCCAACATGTGATTGACTAGCACAACTAGATGATGGTAAGACGGGAGGGACACCAGCGACGTGGACTGGAGCTTGATTAGAGTTGCTTGCGTAGGAAGGAGCTGGCGTCATTATGGTCGAGTTGTTAGGTGCAGCATAAGCCCCAGCATAAACTTGTGGGGTGGCCAGTGGGCCGGTTTGATGCTCGAGTGGCAGCCGACGCCCAGGCGCAGTGGCATTAGCAAAAGATACATTACAAGCACCCTCTCGAAGGCCGCGATCACCATGTGGTTCATTATATACAGCTTGTGGACCTCCGTAAATTCTAGCTTGGGACGAAGGCACTGGGGCAGGAGGTGGAAGATAAGACGGCGGTGGTTGGGCCATGGCAAGGCGTGAACTTGGAGACGCTTGCCACCGACTTGCTTGGTCAGCTGGCATGGAATGTCTTGGGGCTACTTTGGCATTTTTCTCAAGCTCTTCCTCACCGTGAGCAAAACTGACAGGAAATAGATTAACAAAAGGAGGCGAGCATCAGAAAACAGTCCATTAAACATGTAGAAAAAAAAGAGACTCTAATTACGTCCCCCCAATGAGCAACGCCACTGTCAAAAAAAAAATTGCTACTAGTCAAAATGTACCTGCATTTATCTCCAAATCGACAATTGCCAAGCGGAAAGTTGTTACACAGCACAGTTTTACGCCTACTATCGACCAGATCAGGCCGAGGACCTCCTGCATGGGATTGGGGATCGTGGATATGCCTAGTCAGTCATAAAGAAACACTCAAGTCAGCATGTGATTCGTCGCTAGGTTTTTTCAAAAAAAACACATATCCCGTACCAGCAACGGTCGCCAAATGTGCACCGACCGGCTAAAAAATTGCGGCAAATCTCGCCAGAGGTTCCAGGGATACGAGTGCCGGGGCTACGTCGATCATCTGAGCCAGGAAATGGCAGTCGTGGCCCCCCACTTTGTTCATACGAAAATGCATTGTGTCTACCTAGATTTCCAGCCGGCAGGGGGTCACTCGGAGGCCATCCAGAGCCTAAAGGGGCATTTCCGTTCCACTCGTCGTGTCGGGGGGGCGGGGCATTGTGAGTTGATTGTAATAACGGGGCTTGGGAGCTATACCCCGATCTGCCACTACTAGAAAGATTGTCGCTCTCTTTGTCCGATGACGTTAAAATTGGTGCAGGTCTATCAATGGAAGAAAAAGAATTGTCCATTCTAGGAGGTCCCCATCGGGATTCACGGGCTTTTTTCGCGTCACGATCATTGAGATCCCCTGATCGATCGTCTGGAGCTCGGCGGATGCGCCCGCTTCCGACCGGCACACCGGGAGCGTCCCCCATGATACCGCCCACATCTCGGCGATTCGTCTGGTGACTAGGTGGTCGCTGTTCGTCATAATTGTGATGAGGATAAGCTCCCGTCTCTTCTCTCTGGCGTCTATCTACGTCGTGTGACTCTTTATATGGTGCGGCCCCTTGCTGCCCGTCGAAATGGCCTTGCTCCTCTTTCTTTTGCTTGATAATTGACAATAATGACGCTAATTTGCCAGGTGATGCCCGCGGTGTTACATTTTCATCCTACGAAAGCAAAAACATCAGAATAACAAACGCCGCCTTCATCTTCATAACCACCGTACATGTCCGTGACATAAATATTCCTGTCCACCCGCTTCTTCAATCTGCTTGGGAGTGTAAATTCCCCGCTTCTGCCACTCTTCAATCACGTGTCGCACCTTGGGCTGCAGCATTCCGAAAAATAAAATATTGTGATTTTCCCCCTCTAAATCTCTAAATTTCATCTCTTTTCTTCCTCACGAACCTGATATTCATCCGGTACATTCTTCACAGCTTCAATTGTATCGGAAAGCCGAATAAAAAAGCGTTTCACGTAAGCGTCCTTGGCATCATTCTTGGCATGAGACTGTATTGCATGTAAGTGAAAGTTAAGACACGTCAAGCTCAGAATGAAGAATATATATTCATATAAATATATCAAAATATAATATATACCTGTCTGATGATAGCATCAATGGCATAGAGTCCTACAAAAACGAAAAACAAGTTAATTTTTAATAAACAATTAACAATACTGCACATGATAATTACCGGCCAATCGGTGCTCCACCTCGGCCTTCCAAACAAATACTTCAATATCATGCACCACATGCTTATAAAACTGTACAAATAGATCAAGTCAATATTTTCCCAACGGCTCAATCGGCCTCCATCTCTCCTTACCTTTGAATAATGTGCTGCAAGCTTAGCAACCGCATTGATACGGCTCTGCGACACGCCTTTCGCACTAGCTAGCCCCTCCAGCGCCTTCTTAAGCTTATCAAACCCTTCCCATGATCCCGAGCGCGAGCTTTTGTGGCCTTCGCGATGATGCTCGTGGCCTCCCATCTCGCAGTTGGGTTTTTCTGACTGGCCAGGCGGATCTTATCGAATTAACAAGGGTTTTTTGCATAATGTGATACAAATTGAAAATATTCGCAAGATGTGATACAAAGGTGTTTAAAACAGCGAATATCTGTAAAATACTTGAGCACCGGTAAATTACACTTGCTGCCTGACGGTCTTGTTGGTACAATGTACTGGGCACACGGCACACTGTACCACCAATGACGAGCGCACAGATATCATGTTAGATCAGTACATATACGCACGCTGGTGCAGCTCAGTGGTCGAGCGCTCGTTTAATACACGAGAGGTCGGTGGTTCGATTCCACCCATCAGCATTGATTCGGCCTTGGTGCGGCCCCAGGCATACAGAGGGATATCGTCTCACATACACAAGAAAGAATTCTTTTGACCATTCAAGTGCTTTTTTTGACCGTTTAAGTATTGTTTTGATCGTTCTAGTGCCTATTTAGTGTAAGTTCTAAGATGCCGCAAAGCGACAAGTGGCCTTGTTGTGTCCTGTTGTGCCACAGCGCGTGCACATGTACGGCTTCCTGGCTTTCCCGCCAACTTCACCCTGGGACCGGATGCGTCTCTTCTTTGGTCGTCCAGCTTGGCGCACATAAGCCGCAGGTTGGATGCTCAAGTCACGCTCCAGGAGATGGTCTTCCGGGACTTCGATCGTCCCAATGCTCGCTTGGTACGAAGCTACTGTGTAGCAGTCGCCCATCAATTCGTAAGCCGTATCAGCCATATTTCTTGCCAGCAACGTCGCAATCAAATGGCGGCACGGAATTCGGTGCTGTTTCCATGTTGAACAAAAACAATTCGCTGTCTTGGTGTCAACGCGGCGGTGCTTGAGCTGGTTGGTGACTCGAGCGACAAATGCAACGTTGTCAGAGCTAAAAGTCACCCCATATTCCGCTGCTTCCATCAATTGACCCTGGAGCTTCCGTTCCGCCCGGGGGGTAATGACACGGGCCGCTTCCGACCACTTCCTGCCGATTTTGACACGGTTGTAGCACTCGCTCATTACAATTTTCATGTATGACTTGAAGAACTCATATGGTTGCATGTAGCGCGGCTTTAAGCGGAGGCTCTTCGCTTGCTCACTTTCCACGAAATTTGTTGTGCGCCACCCGTACATTGGTGTCGTGTCGTAGTGAGGGTGGAGTGCCCACTTTGAAACGGGAATGGCGTTCAAATATACCACAGCTGCCGCGTTTACAGCACCCAACTTGGCCATTGCAACATCAAAGTCCACGCGCGATGTCGCAGCATTTGCTTCCCACACAAATTTCTCTTGGGTTACTGACAGCCGAACCGTTTTGTCACTCCTCATGTTCCCTATATTGCCAAAAAGCGTCAGTACTGCAATGGAGTGAGTACAGCTGAGCTCGTACCTATTATATGGCGAACGCAGAACATATTGAAGATGTTGAGCTCTTCGGCGACAGAGACCAGGCCCAGATTGCGATCACTGAAAACTGGACTGGTAGTCAGCGAAAAGCCGTGAGCCATAACATGGCTAAAAAACCACGAGTAGTTATCATGGTCTTCAACAGGGGCAAGTGCAACAGCGGCAATCTTGTTGGCAAAGTTTCCATCGCGACCGACCAGTACGATTTGAATCCCGTTGTACTTGCGATGCTTCATGTGGGCGGCGTCGACACCGTAGAGCCCCTGGCCATTTGAGAACCACAACGGGTTGAGAACAACAATCGCACGATGGAAACGACCTTTGGCGTCGCACTGCAGATCCGTCCGTACACCTGGATTTAGACGCTGGAACTCGGACAAGAAACTGGGCAAGAAACCAATTGTCGTAGGATCTTCAGCAAAAAATTCTGCTGTCAACGTGTCCTTGGCACGGTACATCACATGCCGGGAGGCGGCCATCTTGGCTTGGTGACGCAACTGGGTCACCAGTGCCTTTGCCGGGGTGGACGGATCTGCAGCGAGCGCACCACGGATGACAGAACTGGACACTATCTGGGCTCTTGAAGGTTTTGCAACACTGACACAGTTCTGGTGTTCTAAATTCCCACCGGTCACATGCCAATCGCCTGGGCCGTTTCCATTACGGAAACGTGCCAAACGAATGTACCATTCGCATCCTGTGTCTGCACTGTCACAGTGCACATGGCGAAAAGTGCCACCTCTTGAGGACACGACGGCGCATTTTCCTTGTGCCAGTGCAACATCTTTCATCGCTTGAACAGCTTCCTTCCCCGTCGCCCATCTTTGTGTCTTCAGCTCGTCCATCACTTCCTTGCTGCGTAAGAAAATGAAAGTGTGGGGACGCACGTGCTCAAGTGTAATTTACCGGTGCTCAAGTGTAATTTACCGGTGCTCAAGTATTTTACAGATATTCGCTGTTTTAAACACCTTTGTATCACATCTTGCGAATATTTTCAATTTGTATCACATTATGCAAAAAACCCAATTAACAATTTAGACCCCAAAACTTGTGATTTAAGAAGTGCCACCGGTAATACCTACAGGTTTTTAATAGGTAAGGGCTCGGTATTGTGTTTTCATTCGCTGAAATTTTATCGGATAATATCGCAAGTCCCCACAATGATTATTGGGACACAAATGATTTACCAAAAACACACGTAACTTATTGCGATGCATGGCGCACGGGACAATAGTGGTTCTCACGTTTCGAAGGTAGGTACTCTGTAGGCAAAACTGACCAATCAGAGCATACCTTCGGTTTGCCTACAAAGCCCTTTTTTCACACTTTTTCCTTCAGCGAGAATCGCTGAAGGCAAAAACGAGCAATTGTAGGTATTTTTGATTGGCTGATTTTTGCTTGGAAGCACCCAATCGGACTTAGTTAAAGATAGAAGATAACTGTACCGAGTCATGATCCACACAAAATACGAGCTTCTTTTACATCATTGGCTTAAATCGAGTCTGTGCGCACTTTGCTGAATGCAAAAAGTTCTCACGGTTGGAAAGTCGTAGATACGCGCTGATAGGCTAGTTTTGCCTACCTACAAAGTACCTACTTTCGAACCGTGAGAACCACTAATATACAGACAATCCCCTCAAATTGTTAGGTCCAAAACGAATCATTAAACTATATTATTATGAAGGTATAGAAATGTATGCAGACATCAATTTTTGCAGTTTATAGTACCAATGCACTAAAAGTACGTTTGGCAATCTGCAGCTGCAAACTCATTTACTTTTGCTTCTACGCTCGCCATTTCTTCAACAGTAAGCGCGCCAAAGTGAGCAAAATCGAATCGAAAGTTTTGGTCTGTATACAACATATTTTTGTACTGGTTACTGGTTGTTTTGTATTAAGCATTTGGGAAGAACGACAAAAGGAGAAATAATAACATTGGGAGAAAAAAAGAGAGATACATAAACAGTAAGCGCGCCAAAGTGAGCAAAATCGAAACGAAAACGGTCGTTTGTAACTAATGAGCCAGCTTGCGTGACGTGCTCACCCAACTCATCTTTTAATGTTGAAGCAAGTGTGTTGCTGTGTGGCGCACGGCACAACCAAGAAGAAAACTATGGTCTACTTGTGCCTCAACACTAGGTTCCGATCCACCAGCTGGAAAAATAATGCTGTTATATCCGAGTACGTCATTCCCTAAGGCAAAGAGCATTTCAGGGCGCTCGTGACTTGTGCCGTCCAGCCCACCCGTATACTTAATCAGAAGAATCAGAAGTCATCTCGGATGGCGACGATATGGGTGAACCAATTACAATTGACTTGACAACTCGGAAAGAGATGAGTCATGATGTGATTGAGATTGACGGTGATAACTATGAACCGGAAATTCCGAAGAAAAGAGTGGATGTTACGTTGTCCAAGTGGGCGCAAGCTCGCTTCTTGGCACCTTCAAGAGAGCGGGAATCTGTAGTACAGGAGGATCCTCCGCTGGAACCGATTAATGATTTTATTCTGAGTGATTTTAGCTCGCGATATCGCGGTGAAGCAGGCAACGTGGTTGCGGAAAAAGATATTAGTATAGAGGACGAAGATGAGCCAGTCCAGAGTACCAAAAAACAGGTGGGAGCGCCGTTATTCGACACCACGACCCAAAACCGTACGGAGGCAGTTGAGAAAGATAAAAAGGAAACGAACAAGCAGAAGAAAACCAAGAAGGAGGATGGACGCAAGCGCAAGGAGAATCGATATTTTGTCACAGACCTAGCCACAAAATGCTTTCGTTGTGGCGAGGTGTGACATATGGCTGAAGTCTGCGTGAACGACAAATTACATCCGCCTTGCTATTACTGTGCATTGCGAGGACATCAGTCGTGGGAGTGTCCCAATCTACCATGTGCAAATTGTCTGCAGCTCGGACACCAGGAGAGAGTATGTATATTGGTTTACAAAATGCTCGATTAGTTTTATTCATCTAAGTCTTATGTATTTCTAACAGGGGTGCAATAATCGGAAGTTAACAATCGAGTCGTGCGAAATTTGTGGACGTCCTGGTCATATGAGAGATCATTGCAATAACGTTGTGAACCAAACGCATCTGACGTGCATGGAGTGTACAAAAGTCGGTTATCTGTATTGTGTCCCTTTGGCACCTCCTTCCGATGGACGTGTGTACTGCCCCAATTGTGCAGGAAACCACGCACTTGAAGGGTGCCGGAAATACCGTGAACCAGATCCGATCAACTTTGCTACTCGAACGGCTCGTGGACGCTCAGTGCAGACTTGTTTTGTGTACAATGAGGCTGGTCATGTTGCTGTCCAGTGTCCAATGTGTTCTAATGGATACAGCAGGGGTGGAGGCAGCTGCTTCAAGTGTGGCAAGTCTGGACACTTCGCTGTGGATTGCCATAATAACTCAAAGAACAATAGTTACAGCGGCGGACAGCGTGTAACTAGTGGAAAACGTGGTCGGGATGTTGACCATAGCTAAGACTACGATGAAGACGAGGATTGTAACTCGTACGACAGATCTTCTCAGGTGGGCAGTATAACACGCAGCAAAGATAGTTCGTCCCAACCTAGCAGAAATTCCAGTAATCGTAGCTACGCGAGGTTGCATGAGGCGCTACCGACTAGCCCCTATAGCAATAACAGAAATAATGGAGAACGTCGGAATTATTCACGTCGGTAGAAACGCGCTAAACTGGGTGGATAGTTTAGGTCAGAAGCATTTGTACTGAAGTAAAACATCATTTGAAGATGAAGTCAATGGACATCAAATGCCATTGAAAAGGGAAACCAAGCTACCGAGCATGCCGAATGGCCCGCCTAATGATACGACGTAGCACATATCCAGGACCCACGTTGGAAGGGAAGACGCCAACGAGCAATAATGCATAAGTGGCTCGAAGGTGATCACTAACAATGCGTAGAGTCTAAATTTCCTTTCCAGTACCAAACTGGTTGTTGCGTGGGTCGAGTTCCTTTTCAAGAGCACTTGCAAATGATTGACGAGAAGTAACCGAGCGCCGAGCATCTAACACAGTGGCTACATTTTGCAACAGAGACACGAAAACATCCGAGTGGTAGTTGGAAGTGACCTCTTGGAGTACAGATGTCACACGTTCAACTTACCGGTATCGACGGAGCAACGAGGAAGCGCATGCAGCAGGCATTCTCTGGTCCGTGGATTTTGTAATCTTGTGTTGCACCGACAAATCGCTATCAGTAATCATATGTATGTTGTCCACGCACAATTTTTTTAGAAAGGGTATGAAGTTTTCACAACCTAACAATTTGACAGTACTACTCCCAATCGTCAATATGCTTTTATTTTGTTGTGTCTTAAAATGGTCCCGATTTTGTCAAGTAGACCCCCTAACGAGAACAAGTTAGGTGGATCCGGACTACCCCGCGCAGAGTACACGAGTACTAGAGCTAAACTGATGAACCCAATGGGCACTAGCCCGTAAGTAGATAGAGAACCCCCGGATAAGGACCGGGGGGAAGCAAAGGAACTCACCAACATACCCGTCAAAGAACAAACGCATATGGAAGATGAGATAGTTCCTGAATCGCAACAAAGTGAGGAGATGACGAGTGGAGAGGCAAGTGATCAGGACAGCCCCATGCCTGCACACGACAGCCCGGAGGAAATGAATAACACGGAAGCTGGAACTAGGGTGACGACTATGGTAGTTGTAGGTGATGCTAACATGAAACCAGAGGGGTCGATTCCCTCGAAGAGCGGTGAGAAGGGTAAGAAAGTAGTAGATACGTCGGCAAACCAAACTGTAGAGTCTACGGAAGGGGGAGCAAGACGATCCAATAATCCAGGTGAGTTAGCAGAGGCTTTGCGGCAGGTGTTGTCGGACGCGTCTCAAAGGAAACCGAGACAGCAAACATGGCTCGACCTCACCCAGGAGCTGTTCAAGGCGGTGTACAAACAACAAAAAAAAGAGACGGGGGTAATGAAAAAAAACAGATAAGTGGCCACTTTTATCGAGAGTCGAGCAAGAAAGACTGATAGATTTATTCGAGCTACTTGTAGTTACCCACAAGCTGAACTGGCTAGTGTGGAAGCAGAAAGCCATTGATGCATGCTTCCTAGCCAGGAAATCAAACCAAACGTTAGAGACCACCCTGTCGAAATCAATCGGGAACTGTCAGGTTGAAGTGGCGGTAAAAGGGCAAAATGTGCTCCAGGGATGGTTATCCAAGGTGACAGGTGAGGTTAAGGTGCCAAGGGTGACAAGGATGAGTCAAGGGGATTTCAAATTCAACCCAACCGTTTATTCCCAAGATCAGGTAGAGACTTTGATACAGGTATGCAGGAAAGAGTGGCAAGGGCGAAAAGGTAAAAACTTTCGAGATGGGAGTGCAGAAGAGTGGCAGATTGTTCAAGGATTGGCAGAAGGCACGATCCTTACGCGGACCCTCCCTCAGTTCTTACGCCAGATCATGACGTCGGACGACAGGCTCCGGCTCCTGATAACGATTAGAGTGCAAGTTGAAGGCTGTTAAACAACGGATCTGACAGGGGAAGGACGTATAAAAAGGCGTTTCAAAGTACGAAAAGCATCCAGGAAAGCATCGCCACGGCAGCGACGGCACGGGGATTAGACAATAAACGTTTATGGGAAATGCTAGCAGAAGTGACGGCGATCAGGTACTCGCCATCCCAGCATTGTCTGAGCTTCGCCTTTTAGCGAGAGCAGTAGCTAAGCGGTATGCAGATGTCCAAGTACCTTACCACAAATCAGTCCACAGGCTGCGTAACGTGCACGTTCAGGAACCCAAGGACAAACCGGTGTGGGATCGACAGGAACTTGGAGTGAGTAACAGTGGAGGGTTCAACTCGGATTACGTCATCACGGTGCGAAATATTACCAGCAATATCGACATCATGAAGTTTCACGGGTTTTTGAAATCTATAATTCCAGTGGAATTCTTCTTCGAAGAGCTGGATCAAGGGGGCCCGTTATCAGCGACGTCGCTAGACTGGAGTATAGTGGTAGAAGCAGGGGGATGTCCGAAAGCCTTGGGAGAGGTACGTCGAATTGTCTGGTGTGGAAAGATATTAACATTGGAACACCAGGTTCGCGGGACTGTCTGCGGTGCGGGGAACCCGGCCATCAAATCCGTGGATGCACCATGACGCAACATAAACTTGTAACGGAACATTGTATCGTGGTCACGGTGGAGGAAGTGGATGCAATAGTGGTGCCGGAGCCGACGTTTGCGAGTATGGACGCGTTACGGAAGGAGGTGCGGTCTAACTGTCTGGCGCACGACGAGAAACGGGGCAAGAGGAAGAGCCAAGACGAGAAGCGGGATACCAGCCGGGAGAAGCCTGGGAACACCCCACAGAAGGAGGGGAGCACCCCCAGAGGGCGAGAAGAGGAGAGCAAACAGGCTCAAAAGGAATATGCGAGGGTTCAACAAGGAGAAGGGTCAAAAGGAGAGAACGCGAATGAATGGACCACAGCCTCACGGACATCAAAAGGCCAACACACGAGAAAAGAAGGGGTGACTATAGGCGTTCATGTGAAAAATAATCTGATTCAGGAAAAGAAAAAAGCCACAGAAAAAGAGGTAAAAGAGGTAGGTAAGGATGTAGATAACAGAAGGAGTAACAATCAACAGAGTACCGAGGAAGGGACCACGGGCGAGAAGAACACTTGCATAGCACAAGGCATACAACCGGAGGATGAACCACCGACAACCGAGGAGCAAACACGGCAACGACAGTCACAAGTTTTCGACAGAACAAAACCGGTCAAACCTACACCGATGGACCGACAACGAGAAAACACAAACCTACTTATCGAGGAGTCGCAGACAAAGAGGCGATTGGCGGAAATTCACAAGATTATACAAGAACGCGAGGGGACAGTAGACCTGTTCCCGTGGAAGCAATACCAACCACCACCTGAGACGGATCTAGACTTCACGGATGCATTAATCGCGATGGGACTACAAAGTGTCCCAACACCACCAACCGGAAATTGTCAAGTTTACGGTCTTATACAGGCGCTTTACAATTCGGCGATGGTGCACTGGCCGGACCTACTAGAACAAGCAGCAAGGGCGTTAAAGAAGGGCTGTACAGCAGGAGGACTAATGGATTTCGCACAGAAATTTCCAGCAAGGATCAGGAAGCAGACGCTGCGAAGTCTCGGACGAGGCTATGACCGCATTTCGGCCAAACAATCCGAGATTGCTTTTAAGAAATATTTAGAAGATTACGCAAACAGTCCTTCAGGACTAGAAGAAACGGTAAGTAAAAAGGCGTGGGGTAGTAATGACACACTGTCTTGCATACGGACTCTTCTGCAACGAGAAATCATAGTCATCAGCAAGGAACCTTCCAACGGAAAAGCAGGGGCCATTCATTACATCCCTGAAACGAGAGGGCACCAACGGAAACAATACGCAACCTGCGGAGAATTCCCGATTACTATGAGCAGATGCGTGCAATTAGTGAGAGAGAAAAAGGAGGCGGCGACAAGGGACGGTTCGGAGCTACCCCTAATGCTTCACTACGAGAATGAACACTACCATGCGTATATTCACGGTTGGAGAGTTAGTTCTTCTCAAAAGACAAACACGGAGGCGACGCAAGACATTGAAATGGGAGATGATGAGCGAGGAGAGGACGCGAGGGCCACCGGGGCACAGGCACCCAAACTCAATAGAACAGTGAGCAGCGCCACAACAAAGGAAGCAGGAAGTAGAGAACTCGCCGTACACGAGTTAGGAGAGAGAAACAGACAGGCTGAGAACAGAGAGGTGAAGTACGTCTATCATGCACAGATAGACCGGCTATTAGGGATGAAAGGAGAGACAGCCCGAATATTGATCAAGTTTATCGTCGACACGGTGTCATATCTGCCCTTATAGGATCAACGGCGTTTGCTTCAAGTGGACCTTACGGATGAGGCAGAACGACACTTCTTAGCGGAGACGTTGGCTGTAGATCAACAGGTACTGGTACAATGGTTTAACTTTACCAATAATATTTTGATGCTAGAGGAAGGACCGGCGCGGAATGCGGAGGCGATTTATATATCCAGTCAAGGCTCGGAGTATCTACCTTCCAACGGACACCCAAATAGAGTCCGGGCTTTAACTCAAGGAGAAGCGCCAGCTACCATAGGGGGCATAGGAAGGATAACGGATGCGGAGACGCAAAGGTCACTAAAGAAGAAGACTATCACGGAATCATATGCAATGGAAGCAAGTCAGCATGACGTAGAGGTAGCACCGGTGGCCAGGGAGCTAGTGGATGATTTCATCGCAACAGACAATACCGACATGAACAAAGAGGAGGAGGAGACTTCAAAAACCTGGGCTCATGTCTGGAATTCTATGGCGTCTGTGTGGGAGAATAAATATGGAGTAGCGTTTCCGATGGTGAATGCTTCGCCTACTGAGTGGAGAAGACGGACGGGGCAGCGATAGTCCAATTACTAACAACTTTCATCCACCCCTTCAAACTTTTGGAGCGTTTCAATGATGACACTCTCGTGGAGATTACGAAACCGTGGTACCGCGAGTGCTGGGATCGATTAGTCAAGGAGGGTCAACAGAGAAAGACAGAAGGACTGAAGCCTGGAGACTTTATTCAATGGGAGGACCAAGTAGCTAGCGTGGGAGAGGAGACGCAAAAAGACGCCATACGACACAGTGGACAAGCATGGAGACGGCTTCGAAAACACAGTATGGCGAGGATCCGTTATGGAAGTTGTGTGATCCACATAAGAAGAACTCTTTAATTAGGATTTCGATGTGCGCACACATTTATGGAGCGCAGATAGCAGCGCTCATTGGGGAAGACCTTCTTCCCGGAGATGATATGTGGGTTAAGTTACGTCGACAGGCGGTAAGTACGCAACAATCACCAGGATTTAAAGTGTTAATACGGAGACTGCACAAAGATGACAAGAATATTTGGAAAGAAATTGACTGCTTTCTCAAGTCCCAGAGTGCAGGGAGCCATGATCGCTCAAGACAAGTTTTCACAGACAATTCTGGGGGTATGCAGGATCATCCACTAACGCGGGTAACGCACGGGAAGAAGCAGATATTCAGGCGCTAATGGCCACCATGGATGCGTATAGCAAAGACAAGGTGGTTGATGTATGGGAATGGAGCTCACATCAACAGTCTACAGATCGAGACTCAAAGACCATATCAATAATAAGTCAAAATGTGCGGGGGTTTCCAGAGGCATCTCGGCACATGTGGCTGCAGGCGTGGAGGTACCTACCGTCCGAAACGAGACCAGTGTGCATATTATTAGATGAGACGCACATCACGTCACAATACGAAGCAGAAACGGTAGCAGAAATGTGGGAACGCATGTGGGGTTACCGTCACCCTAGTCTCAGACTATCGTTCTGGAGTATCAGCACTATGCGGAAAGGGGGAGTCGGGATTCTCACCTTCTCTGATGCAGTGGAGAGCATTAGTAGTGGCACAAAGCTTTCTGGACGCCGCGAGAAATGGGGGTTACATTTGAGGACTGGAAGATCCTAAATGTGTATGCGCCATCTGATGTACCAACTAACCGAGCGCATTTTTTTCTTAGGGTTAAACAAATGGAAATTTTTAATTCTGTAGAATCGCCGCTTCTGGACAGAAGAGGAAAAACCGCCAAAGCTGCCAGCTGGAGATCGGAGTGTCCTGAACTGTCCAGACTAGTGGAAACCTGTGACCTAATCGACGCATCTAAAGCGCAGTATTCCTCGTGGGATTTTGACAATACGCAAGTATCACCTGATTACACGTTTTGGCGAGGGGACAGAGCGAGCAGAATCGACCGCTTTTATATATCAGCGGCCCAATATGGCTGGATTCAAGAGGTAGTAGTTTCTCACCCGCTAGGTCCGACGGATCACGAGCAAGTCGAACTCTTGTTTAACCAGCCACGGGTCAAAAACGGGGACAAAGCTAAACCGAAGCGAGTGAAGTATCCCATTAAAAGATGGGGGGGGCAGAACTTACAGAACGAGATCAGCGAGGAACAACAGCAGAAAGAAGCTTGGCACGGTTACAGCCGGTACGTGGGATACTTACGTGCAGACGTGGGTTAAAGCAATTCAAACGGTGAGAAAAAGGGAGCCGCAAAGGCGGAGAAGGAAGGCGCGTACTCTACAACAAGGCCTCTATGGCACATGCACGGACAGGTCGCAGATGGGGCTGATTCATCAAAACGAACTACTTAGGACAACAAGATAGAGACGGGGGCTAAAATTAAGACGATCAGTGGATGGAGTGCGCTGGCTGTTCCGCCGAACAGCAATTTTGGGAACGCAATCAAAGGGCTCTTCTATCACCGTGGAAAATCAGTCAGGGTCCTTGCGGGAGTTGAGTATTCCTGACAAGTTCGCAATGGTGTGGCAGCGAATTCTTGGACGGAGTCATCGATCGGTGGGTAGGTACGGATGCAATCTAACCTTAATGAATTCGTTAAGTTTGACAATGTAGCGAAATTATCGAAATCAAGACAATGCAATGCTAATGGCCCCCATCTCGGCTGAGGAGATAACCGAGGCAATCAAGAAGCTGGAACGCAGAAAAGCCGGAGGACCTGATGGACTCAAAAAATAACGATTTCTACAAGGACTTCCGAGACGACCTAATGGATGATATGCTGGAGGTTTACAACGACATTATGCACGGGGGCACTCCACCCAAGTCGTTTAAAAAAGCAATTGTTATACCTCTCAGGAAGAAAGGAGACTCTCCTAATGCGATGGATTATAGGTCAATTTCGCTCCTACAAACCAGTTATAAAATTCTGGCAAAAGTATTGGCGATGCGGCTCCAGACTTTTCTAGGGAAGCTGATCTGTGATTCGCAACAAGGATTTGTGAGGGGAAGGCGGATGGACCGATGGGTGGTAATTATGATGAACATTTTGCAAGGGGCACGGCCAGATATTGATTCATCGCCCGACGACAGCCCTGGTGTGCTACTATTGGACTTCGCCAAAGCGTATGACACTATTGACCGAGAGTTCTTGATGGAAGTGTTGAATAATTTCGTTTTTTCACCGGGATTTATATCCCTAATGAGAGTGTTGCACGACGGGACAACGGCAAAATTTATAGTAAACGGAACGCTATCAGAGCCGATTGAAGTAAAGTCAGGCATCCGACAAGGTTGCCCTCTGGCCCCTCTCTTGTTTATTTTAGCGGTGGAACCATTGGGGCTGACGATGGCGCAACACACAGGACTTCAAGGGATAACGATTGCTAGTGGAGATGGAAGAGACTTTGAACATAAGTTCTCGTCTTTCGTGAATGATTCGACGATTTTTTTCAGACATGGGCATCCAGCATTAGTGGCGTTGGAGATCGTAAAACAGTTTGGAATTATATCAGGTTTGAAAGTGCAACCCGCGAAATGCAAGTTTATCTTCTTGGAAAGTATACCAGTTTTCAAGGAGTGGAACGATATACCGGTTTTACAAAAAGGTGACACAACCCGATACCTTGGCTATCAGATAGGTATTGGGGACACAGGGAGAAAAACTGGGAGGATAGAATCCGGGCGATTCAACGACGACTACTTACGGCGGCACAGTGTGGTACATCCGTCATAGAACGAGTGACGCTATTCAACGCGATTGCAATCCCAGCAATTATGTTCACGGCTAAAGTGTACACTCAGCCACATGACGTGCTTCAGAGATTAATCCACATGCAGAAAAGTTTTATATGGAGGCACCAACTAACGGAGGAACCAAGTCGACACAAGATGTCCCCTGCGCTGCTTTACACACCAAAAGCAGTCGGCGGGCTAGGGCTAATATCGATTCCTATCGCTATACACACCTTACTTGTCAAAGAAGCGACTTTCTGGCTACTGGAACTGGTGGATAAATATTCGCAAGCATGGAAGAATTGGGGCGGCTTATTTCACACTCAGAAAGGTCATAATTTGCTAACCCCAGCGGATCGCCGTTTTGCACCTTTGCGTATATAAGCCTGGTCTCCACAGCAGCGGACAAAGGAACAGCTACGACAAATGATAGGACCGGATCGGCGAGAAATTGAGGTAATTCAAAGGTACGTAAAGCGATGGCTGCCTATGATATTAACCGATTGCGAACTACAGGATACACAGCCGAGCAAAGCGGTCAGATGCGGACAGGAGGTCACATTGGAAGTGGACTTACAAGCATGTGAATAAATGGCATAATCAAATGCCGAAGCATATACAAGCATTCTGGGGCACGTATATGTGGGCAGATAACCCGTGGATACGAGAGACTTCAGGATTTGCAGTGCCCGGGATAAAATATGACTGTATTTCGCGACTCAGCATACAGGAGCTGAAAATACAAAGGATAAGCCAAACAAAGTTTCAGTGGACAGTGCAAGGGGAGGAGAATAAAGGCCACACACGAGCTAAAGTGCTCCGATGGTTAGCAGTTTTAGTGCCGTGCTCGCCCAGAGTGGACATTGGAGAAACTATAGGACAACCGCCTCCTATTTCAGTGTTAAATCACGACGGAGTTCTAGCCAAAGTCAAGTGGATTCGGGAGAAATCCCGGATAATTCTAGGAAAATGTCCGGACACGGGACGGGAGTATAGGTATGGACAACAACAAGATGGACTGTACTGGTTAAATTTGGATTTACTGGAGGAACAAGAGGATCCAGATAATATCAGAAGAGTGGTTTACGAGGCACATCCACTTTTACATGAGGTGCCGTGGACAGTAAAGGAGAACACGAAAAGCCAGGCAGTGAGCTACCGGTTGAGGCGATCCTTCAAGGCCTTATATCAACAGTATGTGGCGCAGCCGTTACGACGTATTGTGGACAAATGGACGACCAAGTGTGCTACGGATAGAGTTTTTTTTTCGATTGGCTGGAGCAATCACCAGAAGGACTATGGAATCATCAACACACGCTTACGGACTATCAAGCATGGAAGATTTATCGAGCAGCTACAATGCAGTTAAACGTTTTTTACGATGGTTACGATTCGGCGCGGAGATGTATACTAGACTCTGAATGTACATCTCCGGGGAAAGGGGTATCACATATTATGTGGGGGTGCCGAAGAGCCCATGATTTCTGGGCACGTTTACTCAGTCAATGGTTTGGTGAAAGAAGTGTTTCACAGTACGTGGGATCTTTTCAAAGACATTGCATGGCAAGACACCCGCCGCCCATCTCGCAGCATTTAATGCAGGGGCTAGAGCAAAGATGTGGGAAGCAGGCGGAGGAATGCGCGACTAATTTACACCGCGTCTGGTGGGGGATATGTTCTGTAGGGATGACAGCGCTCTGGCAGATGTGTAATGACAGAGAGCATAAAGGGATCCAGCGATAATGTCGGGAGCAGACAGAAGAAAATTGGAGTATGTCCATAGAACAGGTGAAGGCAACGGCGGAGTTTGAGACCAAGGGGCAACACACCCGGGTGCGTGGCATACAGTTCAAAATGTGCATAGAAGTGTTGACAGGCAGCGGACGCTGGCAACAACATGATCAGCGTAAGACAAGACAGTATCCGACAGCGGACTACTCAGCTAGATCAGACAGAAGTCACAGACAGTTCTCAGGCAATTCGTGACAGCTAATAGTGATTAAGACTAAATAGACTGTACTTATAAAAAAATGGTTCTCACCAAACCATGACGACTTTAATCGAGAATCGAACACGACTTCACTGGTTTTCCTGAATCAGCTGTCTACGAGGGGAAATAAATCGATCACTACATTGGGCCGAGAGAAGCCTTCGAGAGTGCGAGCCCGTCCGACAAGGCCTAACAGACGGTGCGAATTGAAAGCCATATTTGTCGGATTGACGATAGGTATCGGATTCATGACCGGAAGTCGGTTTACTCGATTAACCACCGTGTAGAGCTTGTACTGACGAGCCCGTAGCGCTGGTGATAGACGAATGCAGAGAATGTATTCGACGCCGGGAAATTCCCTCCATTGATCCGCTTTTCGATCCAGATAGGGCCATCCTCGTGAGACACCCACTTCCACCTTCAATGTGTGGTATTCGCCCCATGTTATTCCACCGGGAGGAATGGCACCAATACCAGGCACAGGACCAAAGCTGCAATCGGGCTCGAGCTTTTGGCGGGTTTTCACGTAACTCGACCTACGCGACCTCAAGTACTCGTTACCAGTTCCAAATGCCATCGCCCTCGACACCAGTGCTTGATTCTCCGACTTGACATATCTCTCCCAGTCTTCTAGCGAGGCTTCGCAAACTTCAAACCCAGGATCCGCGTCATCGCGCTCAGTATAGAACAAAATAGTCTCGACTTCGTTCAAATCCAGCTTCTTGATGATGCCATTTATCCGCTTGGTCGCCATGATGAAGCAGTTGACGGCGCAAAGTATGAATCCCCGTCGCGAAGCTCAAGTTTCTTCGTGTTCTCGTCCCAAAATATTGGAATGCATGTAAGAGCATCGAGAATGTTCTTCTCGTCCGCTCATCCATCGCATATAAGAGCATCGAGAGTATCCCTAACCACCCTCATGTCGACGGTAACGTTATACACAACTCTGTATAGTAACGTTAGT
This sequence comes from Sclerospora graminicola, assembly GCA_001887855.2. Classification (NCBI taxonomy): domain Eukaryota; phylum Oomycota; class Peronosporomycetes; order Peronosporales; family Peronosporaceae; genus Sclerospora; species Sclerospora graminicola. Next base: position 41,646 of record MIQA02009847.1, on the reverse strand, counting down.
ACAGAATTGTCCTTTACGAGATGCAAATTCGGGTTGTTCCTTGGAACATTTGGTCAGGTGTGCACATACAAGATTTTAAAATTTGAATCATTATGCTCGAGGGCTCGAGTCCCGCTAATATTGCAGTCAGCCGGAAAAAAATACGTCATCCCCAACCTTTGAATCAATACGATCACCGGTGGGAGTATTAATACTTAAGTTACAGTTATACCGTATACCATCTGTCTTAGCCGACACACACTGGGACAATAAATGCCTGTACATGTTAATAATTTGTTTTGGAATGTTTTTGCAAGGTTTTAATTAGAAAATGGGCAAGAAATTCCGGACAAAACGACACATCTGGGCAATTTGAAGATCACCATGATGATCAAGGAAGGGGTTTACACTGCCATCCCTCCCATATCGTTAATATGTACGTGGCCTGTGGCTCTATTTTCACTCTGTTTCATCCGGCCGCGCGCCATCGATTTGACAATGGCGCAATGTCCACTCAAATGTGTCACACAGACTTTTTGTATTCCTTACCCAAAACTGATCGAGTGTGATTGGCTAAGAGTTTGTGTTGGTTATGACAATTTGTATGGTACCGGTATGACAAATGTTATTCGGTAGTCTAAAAGATTGTACCAACGAAACGGTACATTTCGGACCTTGATAACAGTAACGTAAAACATCATAAACACCAGCTGGCTAATTATATGTCTGTACTTTTGCTACGCGTCCCACGATTGGCTGATTAATCGAAAGCAGCAGTTTTTCGTAGTAAAGGTTTTCTGCGAAAAAATGCTGTTTTTATTTTTGGCCGACTTTGTGTCAGCTTTTAGGTTTTTCAGCGACATTTCTATGAAGATTTTTCCGCGAAAAACTGCTCTTTTCGATATTTTTGGTGGGTTTTTGGTCGACTTTTGTCGCTTGTATATTTTTCCAGAAACATCTCTAAGGATAACCTTTTACACCACCACCTATTCCATGATTAGAGCTTTTCATTGGTCCGTTAACGAACGAGACCTCCGCGTGCTAAATAGTTCCGTTTACCATTTTTGGTAGGCGTGTGGACTTCTTAGATGGCTTTTTGGGTAATCAAACCAAAGGGAGTTGGAGGCAATAACAGGTCTGTGATGCTCTTAGATGTTCTGGACCGCACGCGCGCTACACTGATACGTTCAACGAGTATATAACCTTGATCGATAAATATGGGTAATCTTGTGAATGCGTATCGTGCTCATGCGGATTCCACCTGTCTGCTGATTGAACAAAATTATCCTAATTTAGCTAAGGTACCCAATTACCTGCGAAAATCTGATGTTTTACGTTACCGATAGAATCATGCTCTGCATGTTTAATCGTGAGCGTATTACAAACGTTTTGGTCGCGTTTGAACGGCAACAAGGGCAACCACAGCCAAAACCATCGTAGCTACAAAACTTCGAAATATCCAAAAAGACATCGCTCGTGTTTGCTTGGTCGTGGGTTGCACACCGCATTCACCAAATGAATCGTATTCATCGACAGCCTGTTGTTCAAGCGCGCTGGCCACTTAATACGATCCTTTGTGAGCAGATGTACAGATTCATACTGCGACATATCTGTGCTCACTTGGATCTGCGGTAGTTGGCTCCATATTCTTCTGAATTAGTGCCAGGGTGATGCCACACTTGCAAGTCGCATGAACCGGGCTGTTTGAAGATCAAAACTTCTGCCATAACCGCTTAAAAAACTTGGTCGAAAGTTTGTGGGAAATAATTTCGTCGCAGGATCACTGCACATGTCTTTTGTATCGGCTTAGCGTTGCTCGTCCGCAGGCATGCTCGCTGCGCTCGCGATATGAGAGTGGGTGTATGTCGTACATATTTTGGTGCGTAAAGTTGGCAATAATTTAAGAAATCATCCCGAAACTACAGCTTATATTGTTTATTGTGAGTTTATTTTTCCAGACCGGTTCGTTCAACCGATCCACGGAACTCGTCACCAAAACCGTTCCCCCTGTATTGTATGATATGTTATCACTATAGAAAGTTTTTTTAAACGATGCCACTGTATGTGGCGGGAATCCACACCCGAACTAAAAAAACACTGCCAGCTTCACTCTGCGGCCTCCAGAAGCACCAAGACCCGACGCAGCCTCAAGCTACAGCCGAACGATGGCGACTCTCCCTGATGGATCTGATGCTGTCGCAGCTGCAGCGTCTCCAGTCACTCTTCGTCGCTCACCGTATTGCTTGCCCCGCTCCATTCGCAGCACGCTGAGCAACCGTTGTCGTGAGCGTGTGTCGCCGTATCCTCAGCGCAACCGCACGCCATTGCGCACCCCTGATTCCACCTCCAAATCAGGCACTGAAGCTTCAACAGATCTGTAATGAAATAATTGGTTAAAATATCCATTGACAATCTTATATATGACCATCAAAGGGACTGATCGATTTGAGACTGGTTTGGGGGGATGGGCCCAAACCTGGGTGGAAACCACAATACTAGACGTCAATGCTTTTTGCGTTACAGTATCCACAACCCTATAGTTTAATGATCGGCTTGTACTGTAGTACCTGTCGAGCAGATGCTGTAGTTCTATAATTCAAAACTAGTACGAGCTGGAATACTCAAGAACCACAAAATTTCTCTCGTGACAATTCTGCTCTGATTAGTAAAATTTACTTTAAATATTATATATTATGGTTACAATGGTTATATGCAGAGAGCAGTGCGGCGTCGATGCGCCGAGACGAGGTAGAAGACGAGCTCCTTTTGTGCTTCATCTACCTCACGAACATGTTGTTTAGCCTTCCATCCTTTAAAATACATGAGTGATGGTCAACCAGTATCCCATAACGGATGGGTAGATGGGGGCGCCGTCCTTCACTCGCGATTGCTCACGTCTAGATAATGCTATTTGAGCGAATAAAAAAAGTTATGTTAGATCCGAAGTTTCTCTATCGAATGAGTGACGCCTCTTTTACAGTCTGATTTCGGTTGACGAGAATTCTTAATTATCAGACATTCTTCACTATTAGCGATTGTATTTTCACAACGAAGGGAAGTGAAATCGAGTTTGAGGCCACAGTCACCTTGAGGAACTAAGCAAATTAATCCTAGATACCTATTCTCAAGTTTTAACTCGCAAAACTGACGTGAGCAATTACGGTGGACATCAATATGGGGTTTTCCTCTGGCCCAGCGAATATTCTGGACCGGTGTAGTTTACTGCCCTTTCTAACTAGGGTTGATTGATATATATCCGCTCGAGTTGCAGTTATGATTTGCTTACGCGTGCGAGCATTATCACGAATTTGCCGTTGGAGCTGCTTAATTATCCTTTTGCGTCGTCTTGCTGCTTTCCGTATGAATTGATATATTCCATCACGAGACTCTGCTGTCCAGTGATCCCAGGTGATTTTACTCCTTACTAGATCCCCCAGTTTCTGAGTGAGAAATTATAAACGTTTTTTTACCCATAAAATGGGTACTTTGGAGATGGCCGTAATCTCTTCTCATTTGTGTCTGTTGTTCCTGGCTGTCGAAGAATTAGTAGCGTGTTCATGGTCGAACATACTGGGGTGTCACCCACTATCAACTGTTGGAACCAGCTAGTAATGTCCCCTGATAGGTACAAACGGTCGATTCTACTAGCCTGCTCACCTCTCCAGTACGTGAAGGTTCCACCTTTTCATCGTAAAATGCTGATTCCGTCAGAGCGCAAGCATCAAGTAAGCCTACCGTTCGAATTAGGGTGGATAGGGTTTCACATTCCGTTTTTTCTGCTCTGGATCCTCCCATTCGATCTAACGTAGGCGATTCAACGCAGTTAGTGGACCATCCTTGCGGATGGTTGAGATGTGTTTGAAGAAATGGTCCCGTTGAATCGAATCACCTGACGGTGCATATAAATTCATAATCACGCAATGACTCCATTGGATTGCTATAAATCGTTCCGTCCATACGTCCTGCCGCCATAGCTAGATTAGCCATGCTAAAACAGGGTGTAATAGAATGGTCACCCCTCCTTTCTTTTGGTTTGTGACACTCCACAAATATAACGGTTTGCCAGATCCTAATGTTCCCCATAGACGCTCCGATCGACTGACAATGTCTGCTCGCTCATCAGAGGAGGAGATGTGAGTTTCCTGCAACAGGACTATTTGTGATCGATAAATCGTGACTGAGGATCGCCCAGCTGTCAACCAAGCGACAATGTCTGCTTTTTTTAAACCTCGAACGTTTTGACTAAAGATTCGTAAGCTGGATGGCTCATTTGTACGTATTGTTGCTGGTTTTGTGGATCTGAACTCCATATCTTTTAAGAGCTGACACGCCGCATATGTGTCATATTGCGATAAATCAAAGTAGGAGTGTAGTGCCCATGTACCAACTAACGGGTACATAGGATCTACGGTACCCTCAGTACTGGTACCTCCCACTTGGTACAGAGGTACTTCGGTGCCCTTGGTACCGGAACCTTCATCCTGGTACATTGGTACTGCGGTGCCCTGGTATACCGGTGGGATCCGATCCGATCTCTTGTTTCATCCGGAGCATTATTCGCCGGAGCAGATATTGTAACATGAGTTGTCTTAAGATACTCCACCAAATGTACCCAATCATCTTCTTTTCCATCTAAAACATCTGGTACTTTCCGTGTGTAGAGTGGCGCTACAGATCGCGTTCGGAAGTGTCGTTGTAAGAGATGGGGTGATACTCTTCCCCTAATATTGCTGCGAACTCTTTGGCATTAGGTGTGCACATAAGAGACATCTCGCGAGTGGAACCGTTAACTTGGTGCGCATAGTTTAATTAGTGGGCTGTGTCCATATTTGGCTCTTTTTAATGTTGCCCATTCTTGGGAACTATTCATAACCACTTTCCGATACGATGGGTGGGATAATCGCCGGCCTTCCCATTCTACAAACCAGTTGATTGGAATTCCAGGTACTTCACCCTGTTGCCCTTGCGAAATCATTCCATTCCAACACTGCTCGCGCCATGGCTCCATAAAGAACGCAAAAATGTATTCCCTGCTTCCCTGTGAATGATTTTTTTTTCACATTATATAGTAAAATGTAGTCAAATTAATCTTAACTATTAGCTTGGAATGGGGTATCATTACATAAGCGATATTTAAGTTGAAATATCACAGTTCAATTTCAGACTTACCGTCTGAAATGTGAATATTAGATTATAAATTATTATAATGGAAACCCGATTCGGATGTAAATACCGAATCCAAGAGAGGATCTAATAATAAGAGTATTATTAGATCAGCTTTATATTACATGTTTGTATGATTACTTTAGATTAATTATAGTTATTAACTCTAAACCACTCATAATATATTCACTCTTAACTTACCGTCTTGCAGCCACGTGTCTTGGATATATATTCATATATATATATCCGAGGGACTATTTAATTAATTAAATAGTCATCTTTAAGTTTAATACCAATTAAACTATTGAGGAACAAATTACATTTGTTCCTAACCAATTGCACGCTTTCACACTTGCAATTTACACAGTGTAAGCCTGTAACAGCTAGCCTGTTACACCTGGTAGCACTTAGTGGTCCGTCTTAACGACCACTGTTAGTTCCGTTCCAATAGTTAACCAGTGGAGCGCGGGTTTAAAAGCCGCTCGGTCGAGTATGTCGACGGCCAGCGAGCGTCAAGTAGCGCAAGCCTTAGTGAGGGAGGCCTTCCCTCACTTTCAACAACGTACTGTGGACGTTGTTGTGGAGATGATGCGAACCATGGGGACCGATATCATCACCATCCTCCAAGGCAAAACCTCGGAATAAGCTTTAGATATGGTAAGTCGGTTTAAACGACTTTATTTCGACCACATGTGCGCTCCGCGTCATTGATGTCGCGGTCGCTACCTTCAACGCCTACAGAGAGCGTTGAGGTTGTAAAGGCGCGGAAACCGCCCTTTACTGGCGAAGGGGGTAAACCCATTCGAAGATGGTTCGCAGCAGTGGAAGATGCCACCGCTGCGCAAAGATTGCTGACCCACGTCAACAAGCTTATTTAGCTACTACATGCGTGGGCGGTCATGCCAGAGAATGGGCAATGAGGCGCAGATCCACTGATGAACCTACGTCCTGACTTATCAGGAATTAAAAGCTGAGCTTAAGCTCAACTTCGAAGCTCCAGAAATGGAACTTAGTTGCCGACAAGAGCTCATGGAACTGCTATGACGACGTTTGCAGCCATGGTAATACTGCGTCATGCTATCGTCTTAACAATCACCTTAGAAATGGACAGTTGATGAGTAGATTCCCATATCGACAGTAACTAGAATCACGGAACCATGACCGATTGGGGAAGTCCAGCCCAATTATGCGAGTCGACAAGACCGCCCAAGGTTTCGAGTCCAGTAGAATTTATAGCAGTCAGCGTGATCAAACTTCGGTTTAACTCATCCCGTGAAGGTGCCGGCGATTTAGATGGAAACTCCCCTTGCCGGGGAGAGAGAAACATCGGGGATCTATTTTCTTCTTGATTTATAAAATCATCGGGGTCAAATCCCTCACCTGCAAATCAGACCAAGGTTTGCGACACTCAAGCTGAGCTGCAGTCGGCTGGTTCGGTAAATGATATACAGATCCATGAACGGTTTGCTGGGATCGTAGCTGTAGTCATCTTGTTTCACTACTGAACGCGAAGCTGGACTAGTCCAAGTATGTTCGCTCAGTCTTAAGGTCTCCAACTTGACCCGAGCGAGAGCCAGCTCTTGTCGACAATCGTTGGCTTCCTTCCGGACATCGCACAAGCGTTTCTGAATGCCAGACCGGTTAGCCCGAGAATTGGAAAGATGGTTCATTAGAAAGACGACCTGATGAAGAAACCAGTGAAACCAGTAGGCTGACCGGTAGATTGAGAATCAGCTGACGGACGATCGCCTGTACCTGCAGGGTTAGGTCGTTTCTCTTCCTGTTCAACTCCTCCATCTCCGTCCGAAGGCGGGAGGTCAGTCATCTGGCTAGAAGAGACCGGTTTCGACGAAAGCGTTTTCGGGAATCGCCGGCCGGTGCTCCGGAATCTGGCCATAGCGGTCCAAATCCGCTCTTCTAAATCGGTCGAATCATCATCAGAGGCAGGATCGGAGAGCCGAGGACGTTAAGCCGGAGTCGGCGTACCGGAAAAATTACCACTCCGCTTGTTGACCGCCGAACCAGACGGCGTAAAACCTTGACCCGAATCGACAGAGAATCGTTTGGAAGACCGGTTGCCACAGGACTAGGTTTTGAAGTCTTGGAGGAATCCAGCAATGCAGGAGGAGATAAAACTTGTTCGTCAGCCGGAGGTTGACTTGGTTCCATATCAGCTGGTGAAAGTAGAGCAAGAGAAAAGCTTGGCGGGGATTGACCTGATTCAGAAGCATGATTGGTTTATCGACCTTAGGACCAAGAGCACCAACCGTGAAAATTCACGCAGGGTACGCAAGAAGGATGCCGAGTCGGCATTCGGGTCAGCCCACCGGTCGAACACCTGATAAGGCGTAGTCTGTAACGTCACGAGACGGCTCGTAAATGTGACGAGCTTGTTCTTCGAGATGATCCACTTCCTGGATCGCAAGGACAATCTCCTGAATCAGGTGGTCATGATCATGATGATTGTATTCAAGTCGCTGCAGATGGTCTATCACTGTAATCATCGACTTCTTAACGTTCTCAATTTGTTGATCTAGAGGAAATGGAGATAGTCAGTCGCATATATAGAATGGATTAAACAAAAAGACACATACCCTGGTACTGGACAGTAAGGGACAAAGCCTGGATTATGGACTGCATCGAGCCGATCGTGTCGGACGGCTTGACCGAAGTTCGTAAAGCAGTAAGATCAGCGGATGAACAATCACTCTCGACCGTCAGACAAATGACGGTCGAGAGTGATTGTTTATCCGCACACGGTCTTCCAAACTCGATTGATCTCGGACCGAATTAATATGAAGAGCGTGAAATTGCTCATAATCCATGCGTAACTCTGCCAAACGCTGAGCCAGGTCCGTGGATTCACGCACTTAGCGTTCCATCTCAACTTGTTGGTTAAATAACCTGGCGCGAAGTGTCCGGTTTGCTTCCGACAAGGACACCAGTTCGGGAACTCCATCCTGGAGACTCATTCGCAGTCGGCTGGTGTCCGCCAACCCCAGAGACAATGAGTCGGTTTCTTCCACCAGAAGTGCCAGCTGCTCCAAATAGCGTAAAGACTGACCCAGGATAGACCACGTGGCTAAACTTAGGGGCGGGATGAAATTAGTCAGGGTTGTCACTGGTGGACGATAGCTTGCCACGATCGAAGATTTCGAGCAGATAAGTCGGCGCTTTATTGAGACAATGAAGTCCCCGGGGGAAGGTCCGGCGAAGAGGTCAGAAGAGAATCAGGTGTTGGAGCTGGATCCGTCATGGTCGCCAGTCGGTAAAAGTTGTTATGAAGTGAGTCGAACCGCAGTCGTTGTGCGGCTGTGATTAGTCTCAGGGGCGGCTGTGGTGAAGCGAATCGGAAAATCACAGATAAAAGTGGTCCACAAATTGATGCTGGTTGGTGGTCGCAAGGACACCCATCATGGATGAGCAGGACAGAACCGTTGATAGGTTGGACATGCCGATCCAACATTGCAATGTCGTGGGTAATAACGGGTTATTCGAAACGTGGAGAAAGGTACGAAGGTCGCCGTTGTGGTGTAGTCGCTCTCAGAAATTCTTCCTGATATGCGAACACCCACGGGGGGCCCAGATGACTGACTGTCGGAGGGGGTACTCCGTCCATCCGAGTCATGATCCGATCGGGCATCCGGCCGGCTGGATCGGTCACTTCCATCACCTTGGTTGTGACGACTTGGATGATCCATGTTAAAAGCTCACCTTGTGTACCCGTCAGCACTGGCGGTTGCGCTCTCTTGATATGCCCTAGGGCAAAAAGTGTAAAGTCCGTCGAATAAGGAGACGAGGGTTAGGACTAGGGGTAGCTCCTGGGCGGAAATCTTCACCGGGGAGCTCGATTGGCAATATACTTGAAGTTTGTATACTGCGACAGCTGGACCGAGAATAATCGATCGGCCAGCTAAACCAATGACAATAAAGGGGTAAATCCAAACGTGTACGTAAAGGGGAATCCAAATATAACTCCACAATCTTCCACAGTAGGCCAAAACGTTACCACACTTTCCAATACTTGATATAACCGTGTTCAAAACACGGGCGACTTGAGGTGAGTATACGCAACGCCGCGACTCCCGGTCAGGGGACTTCCGGTGGGTTACTTTAACCTTCCCCGGGCAAACCAATAGCAGCAAGAGGGGACCTTGTTAGCCCTCCGCTGTGAACCAATGAAAGCGACTTGCGTCTTAGAAAGCGAAACGTATACTGATTTTTATCCCTATGTCCAATACTCCCTTTTGTGTAACCTACCCCAAAAAGCCCGGCTGGACAGTTATGTGTCTTACCTGAAGTAGCCCGGTTAACTCCGATCGGATGCTCTTTTGTGTACCGGCCCGGCCGGTACACCAACCCCAGATGGTACCAACCCGGCCGGTACACCAACCCCAACTGGTACCAGCCCGACCGGTACGCCGAACGCAGCCGGATCGGCCGGATGGCCATCCATCTAAGCTGACTTGACCGCTGGCGTTAGTACTTCCTTGGCAGCTCCACGTCCGACCCTGGTGCTTCCTCCGTCCTCTGCGAAACTCAACCTCCTTCAGGACCCTTCGCCCATTCCTTCCGACCAATCCGCCCTTCGGTTGTCCACCATCCGAGGTCATCCGTTTCGCCTTGTCCGCTAGCCCAACTACCCACGTCTCGACCATACCCATTTGGCCCGATTCCAGGCCTGGCACCGTCCTGCCGCTAGTAGATACGCTCGGCGACTGCCATCCGGCATCTATCCCCATGGTCCGCATTTTCCGCCAATCAGAAGGCGCCCTCGCGAAAGTACTTCACTCCTTCCCATTAATTAATTCACAAGTCACTTTACCACAGCCGCCCCTGAGTCTTGTCACAGGCGAAGCGGATCAGGCAGGTATCACGACTGGAGAAGGATATCCAGATACCAGACCAGACCGACCTTTATATCCGACCAGTTAAGATGAACGACAGAGCAGGTTTACCGGTGGCTCGGTATATTGGATATGATGAAGTATGATTATCGAGGTTGGCTATTTGTGATCCGAACGGTCTGATTGATGTGATGGTGGGATTTTGGTTGATCGATTGAATGCGTCGGCCCAGTCTTAAGACATGGCGGTCAAGATAGTAAAAGAAGTTCATATATACAGCGGTGAACTGTATGGGATTTATCAGCCGAAGCAAGTTGAAACCGGTTATGGAAACCAGCACAACCCGTCTCTGATCGACATCAATGGATTAGCCCGAGTCAACCTTTTGAGAGGACTGATCTCGAGTCGATCTCTCAGAGTTTAACGCATGTCAGAAGCAGACGTCGAGTTTAGATCAGTGAGAGAGCTGATCCTGAGCCGATCCAGAGCCGATCTCGAGCCGCTTTCAAGTTAACCCGTGCCGGTACCGATCAGCTTCTAGGTACCAATTATAATCAAGGTTGGTGATAACTCAACGCTGGAAATCGACTTTAGACCATCTTTAGGGGTTCTTTTCGAGCCGACTCCGAGCCGTGTCCGGAAGTACCAGGTCGATGTTAGGTCAGTTGAAGATCAGTCGAGAACCAGATCGAAGATCAGTTGAAGATCGGCAAAAGTGGTACGAATCAGGTTGAAGATCAACGAAAAACGGTCTACGGTGGTACCAGTCAAACCATGTGACAAGATAGTCAAGATCGAAGTATTAGGCAAGTCACATAGCTTAGTGTGTGGTACATTATTGCATTTTCAATGACAGTATTTAATTTACCCCAGTCGCTCCGCCACGTGTCGCGGTCATTGGAAGCACAGGGTTAACTAGTCCCCTGTAACTCAAATAAATTCCCGGTTAAGAAGCGCATGGAGGCATTTTGGCTTACCGAAAGTCCCCGACGGGATTGTCAACCCTCACCCTCACGCCCACGTGTTTTGGTTCTTATGGGGATACCGTTGTGGTGTACTGTGGAAGATCGTGATTTTATCGTGGTTTTCGAGGTGGTTCTGGTTATCTCTCGTTTTATTGGTTGACCCGGTCGGTTGAGGAATCCCGACCCGACCTTTATGGTACTCGCACGTAGTATCACCCCTGGCATAATCTCTGTGAAGATTTCCACCAGAGAACAACGCCGCCTCGAAGAAAACCCTTCCCCCGACCTGATTCGGAACCTTTATCTCATCTAGGGTCTACCTAAGTGGGTGTAACCACCGAATACCAATGGGTACACAAGGTGAGATGAAGTTGAATTTGGATTCTGTCGCACTTGATGACCGGTCTTCCGACCGTGATGATCGGGCCAGTCATCGTAGTGATGGTCCGTCTGTAACCCCTCCGACAATTGGTCCGAGCCAGTGGAGATCTGGCTTCCCCCCACAACTTCTGTTATAGATTTGGAAATCGGCTCCACCACAATGAAAATTTCAATATACTTTGCAATTTTCTTCGTAAGCCGTCCTGGACGCAATACCCCTTCTATTTTTCCGTTCTCTACTCTACTTCCTCACTCACTAGCTCATCTTGTGGAAGGGGCTTGACATTTTCTGTGAAGTGTGTACAACTTCGGACGCCACTCGATAGGTCAGATTTATGTCACTCTCCAGACCACCATTTCGATAATTCATAATGGAGATCTCCCATTGTTTTTTGCAAATATTAGGGAGACCACAAACCTAATATCTGTTGTAGTGCGCTCTGGGTCCAATCCATAAGCATCATCGAAATTACCCCGGCGATAAACTTCATGTCCACACTTTCTGAAGCCATTCTACAACACTTTCCACTGTTTCTTCCAGTGTGCCAAACGTCACCACATCTGTATCCATACAAAATTCTGGGCTCGCTTGGCGCGTTTTCCGAATTTCTTATAGCAAAAACCATGAATTTGAATCTCCAGGCATTTCTAGAATGTGCTTCTGGTACCTTATCATTTTAGCACATGCCTCTGAGGACGTGTAGGTCCAAATTAGGGCCATCCTGTGAAAATTGTAACGAGAGCCGTAATTGATGCTGTTCATGTACCGTCACTACTCTTTCCGTTCTACACGTTCTCAACGCCATTACTCTTGTATACACTCGTCGTCTCTGAATCTCGGGTCGCGGCACCTGTTGTCGTAGAGTATCTCAAAATTTTCGTACTTAAATCAAATAATACGCGCGATAATCCACAAAATAAACAAATTTCTGAAAAGTTTACTCCCAGTTACTTAAATTCACAGACCGACAGCTTAAACCTCGCTGCATACACTTAGGCAGAATAATGCCATGATGATGTCATTGTACCAACACTTTGAGGAACAAACAACCCTGAAGTCGATGCACACATTCCTTATTCTTTTGCTTGGTTGGAGTAGGCGGTGACGTTCGGGTAGTGTCAGTGTCTTATAGGTAGTCCATGTGCTTAGCGTCGGTGTAGTCAGTTCTTAAAGGGGGAAATTTTACGTATATTTAGATACAGAATTACCTCTACCAGATCACTTTATATAGCTACTACCTACTTATGTATCCCTAATTATATATTTTAACTTTTTGCTACTTAACCTAAGTTCGTTTTCTTCCAATCATAAATCATTGTCCCTGTAAACTTCCAATAACGTAATCGCACTCACTTTACCCCATATTTGTGTTTGGAGCTCAAGACTACTCATTAGGTTAGAGTATACCCTGACTGTCTTGGTTCGGCTATCCGATTGAGTAATCTCGGTCCGGCATTTGCGGTGTACTAAAATCAAGTATAACGCCAGTTTGCTCCTCGGTGAAGATTTCCGCCCAGGAGCAGCCCTAGTCCTAGCCCTCATCCATTTGCCTTAACCGGCTTCTTAACTTTTCGTCCGAAAGTCTACCAGGAGAGCGCAACCGCCGGTGTGGTGTAGTCGCTCTTAGAAATTCCTTCTGAGATGCGAACACCCACGGGGGTCCAGATGACTGACTGTCGGAGGGGGTACTCCATCCATCCAGGGCTTGACCCGATCCGGCATCCAGCCGGCTGGATCGGTCACTCCCATCACCTTGGTCGTGATGACTTGGATGATCCATGTTCGAAAAGCTCACCTTGTGTACCCGTTAGCACTGGCGGTTGCGCTCTCTTGATGGACCCTAGGGCGAAAGGTTAAAAGTCCGTCGAAAAGGGAAACGAGGTTAGGACTAGGGGTATCTCCTGGGCGGAAATCTTCACCGGGCCCCTGAGCCAAACTGCAGCCGCGCAACGACTGCAGTTCGACTCACCCATTTCCGAATCTTCCACTCAGCGACCAGCCATGTCCGATTCGAATCGGCCTCCTCTTTCCTTCCCTGCCTCCTCGGCTGCCTCTCCGGCCAGCGTCTCGCTTCTGGGGTCAAGTTCAGCCAGCCCAGCAACTTTTTCGATCTCGACCGCCGCCACTATGATCACGACCAGCTTCATCTCCCCGACGACAACCCTGACTTCTTATCGCCCGCCTCTAAGTTTCCCTGATCGGCTCTCTCCGAGCCGCCCCGTTGGTTATTTGGAGCAACTGGCTCGTCTGGTGGAGGGGACGGGCTCGCTCACGCTGGGCCCATAGAAACTAGCCGACTGCGTTTAGGGCTCCAGAGCGCAATTCCTGAATTGATTTCCCTGTGCGAGGCTAAACGGACGCTTCGTGCCGAGTTGCTCGATCGTCGGGTTATCATAGATCGTCTGGAGCACGACTCCGCCGACCTGGCACACCAACTATCGGCCTTACGACTGGATCGCGACAGACTTGATCATGATTTGTTGGACATATACTTGAAGTTTGTATACTGCGACGGCTGGACCGAGAATAATCGATCGGCCAGCCAAATTAAAGATAATAAAGTGGTAAATCCAGTCGTATATGTAATAGGGAATCCAAATGTAACTCCACAATTTTTCACAGTAGGCCAAAACGTTACCACACTTTCCAATACTTGATATAACCGTGCTCAAAACACGGGCGACTTGAGTTGAGTATTCGCAACCCGGCGACTCCCGGTCAGGGGACTTCCGGTGGGTTACTTTAACCTTCCCCGGGCAAACCAATAGCAGCAAGAGGGGACCTTGCTATTCCTCTGCTGTGAACCAATGAAAGCGACTTGCGTCTTAGACAGCGAAACGTATGCTGATTTTTATCCCTATATCCAATACGACCTTTTGTGTAACCTACCCCAAATAGCCCGACTGGATAGTTATGTGTCCTACCTGAAATATCCCAGTTAGCTCCACCTATGCTCTTTTGTGTAACGTACACCAAAACCATCCGGCTCCAGCTGGATGCTCTTTGGTGTACTGTACACCAAAACCAGCCGGTACTCCTTCGTGTACCACACACCAAATATCCGGCTCGACCTGGATAGCCATCCATCTAAGCCCACTTGGCCGCTGGCGTTAACCCTTTCCTTAGCAGCCCAGCGTCCACCTCCGGCGTCTCATCAGCCTTCCACAAAGCCCAGCCTTCTTCAGGACCCTTCGCACATACACCTTTCAAACAATCCGCCCTTCGGTCATCCACCATCTGCCGTCATCCGGCCCACCTGATCGGACGGCCCCTCTCCGGCTAGCCCAATTACAAGCCCCTTGATCACACCCATCTGGCTCGATTCCGTTCCTGGCACCATTCTGCCGCTGGAAAATACACCCGGCAGCTACCAGCCCACGTCCCATGATGGCCGGTCCGGGCAGCTGGCTAGGACCAAAATTTCCACCAATCAGGTGGAAGCGTTCACTTCTCATTAGCCCGTTAATTTCCAAGTCACTTCACCACACCAGTGCTGACGGGTACACAAGGTGAGATTAAACAAGATGGATCATCCCAGTCGTCACAGCCAAGGTGATGGAAGCGACCGGTCGCCAGCTCCTGCTGACCTGGACCAAGACCTGGATAGACGGAGTACCCCCTCCGACAGTCAGACATTTGGCCCCCGTGGGTGTTTGCACCTCGAAAAGAATTTCCGAGAGCGACTACACCACAGTAAAGTATTGGAAGTATACAGGGACGACGGCTTATGATTGGACGAAAGCAAACTTAGGTTAAGTAGCAAGAAGTGGGAATATATAGTAGTAGTAAAATGTAGTCTAATTAGTCTTAACTATTAGCTACTGTGAACCTATAAAGACTAGAATGTAATCTAGACTTATTAAACTATTAGTCGGGTCCATGCTCGGCAAACCTTGTTTTTCTCGGTCTTGTCGTCTGAAGTCTTGATCCGGTGCTTGGTCGAGGTTGTTAATGCACTTTAAACTGCTTAACAGTCGAATACCCGTCTTCTTGCAACAACACTGCCTTGAAAAACAACTTGGTCCCGAAGTAGCCATCGCCATGCCGATACAAGCCCAAATAATCCTTTCCAGAGTCGTTCACTCTGTGTATCATCAAAAGTGACAATGCGCAATCCTGGGTGTGGTGGCCCCGTAGGCCTAACCTCTCCCCCTTGCATCCATGTCGTAAGAACTGGCTCGAAATGAGACCAGCCTCCTGTATCTTGAGCAAAGTTCGCCACCGCAATAATCCCTGCGGACGGTGAATTCGCCTTTCCTCTCTTGTTCGTCGCACGTCCTGTCACTGGTGGCGGTCCTTCTTCCACAATGTGAAATTTCATCTTTGATCCGGGTGTGATGGCCCCGCAGGCCCTTCTTCACACCCTGACATTCCTCCTGTAAAAGTAACCGGTGAGTGCACAGTTGGGCTTAGGTGTGGTGGCCACGCAGGCTCTGCCACACCCCCAAGTGTCCTTCCCTGAGATTGCATCTTGAAACCTGGGTGTGATGGCCCCGTAGGCACTTCTTCACACCCTGTCGTAACACCGATCTTCGCGTCATTTGCGTGCACCCTTGGTCCTGGGTGTAGTGGACCCGTAGGCTCTCCCACACCCCCAAGTGTTATCCTCGTAGTCGCAGGGACTGACTCTATGTGAGGCCAGTCCCGATTGTCCTGAGCAGAGTTCACCGCCGCACTTATCGCTGCAGACGGTGAACTTGCTTGCTCGCGTTGGCGGGGCGTTCCGCTGTGGGTGGGTGGGTGGGCCTGGACCCGTGACCAGGCCGTTCGTCCGTTGATATCATACGCTTCTGATTCTTTTCCAGAACCTCCCCATCCTTGTTGGGTGAGGCCTAGACTGCGAATTCGAACTGAAGTGGGAATATATAAGTAGGGATACATAAGTAGGAGTACATAAGTAGGATGTAGCTATATGAAGTAGGTACTTCTATATCTTAAGTTTTATAATTTACGTAAGGTTTCCCGACTATTCGATGCCAAGCGACTGGACAACCTACGAAAGACAAAGCCTACCCAAACGTCACCATCGACTACAACCAAGCAAGTAAGGAGCGTATACATCAGCTTCAGGGCGGATTATTCCCGAAGCGTTGGTAGTATAGGCTTCCTCACGACATTTTTCTGTATAAAGCGAGGTTTAAACTGTCGATCTCTGAATTTAAATGGGAATAAACTTTTCAGAGATTTGTTGGTTTTGTGGACTATCTCATGTAATATTGGACTGAGTACGACGTTTTTGGGATACTCTACGACAGTCTTGCTCTTCCTGTACAATTGCTTAGTAGAGGTAAAACGCCTAGGGCGTTATTGGTGATGCTGTCATCGATCCTACAATCGCTTAAATGGAGCATCCACTTAGCATTTGCACTCGTCCCATAAAGTCACACGTTGTGGACATTTTATCTCTTCACCTCCAGAGTATTATAGTGCTGGAATTTTTTTTGAAGATTGTTGGAAGGAGACAAAGCTGTTAAAGCCAAGAGACTTGGCGAGGATAGACGTCAGCGGCATGGTGGCCAGAAGGCCAGAGCTTACAAAGTGTTGGCATCTTGGACGTAGAAAAACTGGCGCGCACTACACCCGATGCTTAACTATGGTCGGTTGATGTTGCTGAAAGCTCTACCCTTTGAAACCCGTTTGTGGTGGTTTTTATCGTTTATGAAAAGGTGTCGAACTTTTGGTCATTCTAGTAGTAGTAGTAAAATGTAGTTCCAATTAGTCTTAACTATTAGCTACTATAAACATGTGCATTCTAGAATGTAATCTAGGCTCAG
>MIQA02009847.1:8399-22624 GCA_001887855.2 Sclerospora graminicola | reverse complement strand
AAACACTTGGGTCTTTTAGGCATAGATAAAGTTGGTTATGGTCAGAAAATACTGACGGAGCTTCCACAGCTATCCAAACCACCCAAGTTTTCCAGTGATCCGACACGTAAAATCGGTCTATACGACTCGCTTGATTACCTCGCCAATAAGTAAAGTGATCTGTTGGATCCAGCTGTAATTCATCTAAAACAGGTGTCATGAGAAGGCGCGCGTCCCATAAGTGCCAGGATGCGATCAGTCTCGAGAGAGCACCACTCTCTGGTCGATGCGATCGGTTTCTCCCTAATCGATCTAATTATGGAGTGTCGACACAATTAAAATCACCTCCCCTTATGCAGTTCGATGGTTTACTGGGGAACATTTTTTTGATGTCGTTGAAAAATGATTCTCTGCCGGCTGCATCACCAGAAGGCCCGTATAGGTTTATCAAAGTGCAGTCATTCCATTGGACTGCTATTACACGGTTCGTCCACCAAATTTCAGAACATGGGTGAATTTGGTCTGCGATAGCTGGCACAATCAAAATCGCTACACCTCCTTGTTTGAAAGGGTGCACACTCCAATAAGGAAACTTTTGTGATTGATGAGTCTGTCCCCATAGCAAAGCCCATTGTTTCGCCACCTCGTCACGTTCCTTCGTGGAAACAATGTGTGTCTCTTGGAGGAATATAATCTGTGCACTATACTCCGATCCCCCTTTCCTCCAGGAGTATAACCAATTTGAGATATCTTTTTTGTAAAACCCCTGACATTTTGGGATAATATAATTGATGTCAAATTCGTTGGTTCATCCCGACTTATATGCTTTGTCGGTGTATATTCCATGTCTTTCAGAAGGCGATGTTTCGTGAAAATATCACTATTCTTCATGGCAAAGTATTCATGGGGAGTGGAATGATTTATTGCGGAGCCCTTAGTAACGACTGGGGTCCTGCTGACCGTATTCCACTGTGGCTATGTTCTCCTTTACAGTCGCCTGGATTGCTTCTTCTGAGTTCATGTACGCGAACAGGTCTTTCCACGCTGTCTGTTCCCCTTTTTCCAAAGCCGTGAATTTTGCTTCGTAATCAGGGTTTTCAGACATTACCTTAATATGCCGCTGGAGTAGGCATAAAATGGTATCAGTATGATTGTAATTATTCCCGAGAATCGCCGCTAATTGCTCCGCAAATAGATGCCCACTTAAAAGTATAGTCGCCAAGAGTAGTACTTGTCTCGGTGCTAGCAGTTTTAAAATTGTATTGCCACCGAACTGGATTTTACGTAACCGAGCCCATTCCTGGGAGCTATTAATTATCGCCATTTTTGACTTTGAGATTTCATCACATTATAGCGTTCTTCTCATTCCATAAACCATTGCCCAGGGATGTCCATTAATCCTTCCCTTTTGCCTGCTTCCACTACCTCAAGCCAGCATTGCTCTCTCCACTTTTTAGTTAATTCAACCAATACACTTGAATGAACACTGTCTAGGATATTGTGGGTCCCAGGAATATCCTTCAATAAATGTAACAGCCGATTTCCTTCCTTCTGGACCGCCTTAATCCACAATGTTTTTGTGGAGCTGATTAATGGAAATGGCACGCCCGTTTGTTCCTCCCATTTTAGGAAGAAATTATGCCATGTGATATTGAAATCTTCTAGCGAAAGTGGGTCCGATGTAGCCTCCTTCTCACATTTCATGAATTCGTCCATAAGTTCACGTTCTACAGGCACAATCTCCATTGACTCTGTGTTGTCGTCAAGGTGGTCTCGACGGCATAGCCGTTTTGAGAGGGGGCTATTTCCGCCTCCATTTTCCGAGGTGTCCTGCGAGCTGTCTCCTTTGTCTGATGGCTTATAGTCCGAATCTGATGTTGATCCATCAGAAATAAGTAATACTTCCTGTTCCGGTTGGTTATCCGCCCACACTTTATGGTACCATTGTTCGAGAATTGGTTTCGAGATCTGATATTTTTGTAGGAAATAAGTTGCCGTTTCTGGGTCCGCCAAGTTAGCCGCACGTAGGCTTTCTTGTTCCGGTAGTGATAGTTTACTAACAGTATCTGATAGGAAATGGAGCAATTCACGCATCCTCGAATCCTTGGTTCTGATAATGTCTGAAATTTCACATTTTAATGCATGGTGAATGGTCGGCCCATCTAGACGTTGAAGAATATCCTCAATGTTACCATCCCACTCGACTGGGTCCCACGGGGAACAGTTGCCATAGTTAGTCAAAATGCCTTCGTCACTGTCCACTGTCTCCTGCGATATCTCTCGAGAATCCGGCTCCTTTGCTCCTCCTGGTCCGGAGTATACCTTATCGTCATCATAATTCTCTTCATCACTGCTTTTGTCAACATCCTCCGTTGGCCACTCTCTTTCCCCACTTAAAATCGCGGCGTAATGTTGGCCACTGTATTCCAGAATTAGCGGTCGTTTACCATGATAATCCTGTTCCTTGACATCGTTCAGAAATTGTTTCATCCGTTCATAGAAAACACTGACAGTTATGGGGTATTCTCCACTGATGTGATATGTTTTCGCCCGTTTTGTCCGTGTTTCTGGCGTAAACAAATTGAAACCCGGTACCTTCGCAGTTGGCGGATGGCTGAGCACGTAGATATCCCGTTGTAACATCGTACTTATCGACATCAGCGTATCATTGCTCCCCCAAGATTGGCGTGGGATATTGTCGTGCATTTTTGAACTACTTTCAGCAAATTCCAGTAAATACTGTTGGAATTGTTTTCGCGATTCTTTGGGAGATAAATCCAAATTGGGCCGACCTAATTCCTTGAGGGTCGATTTTCTTGCCTCATGACAGAATTTGTCATCAAAATCCAACAAGGCTCGTGCGAGGCAGCCTTCCTTTAATGCTTTAGTCATTTTCTCCAATGCTTCCTCATTTTCTATTATTTTTGCCGATCCCGTTAAGGCTTGACAAACTGCATAAAGTTGACAGTTGCTTGTTGGAGGGGTCATGACTTTGCGCAAGCCTAAGGCGTCTAATAGCTTCGATACCGACGTTAGATCTTGCGGATAATCATCCTCCCAATCCAATGGTTCCATCAGTGTCAAAGGCCCTTCAGCTTTTTCAACCTCATCCACCACTGCTGTGATAATGTTCTTTGCCCTTCCTTCCAACATTAAAAACGCGCTTGCCTTTTCCTGGAGAATTACTTCGTATTGTTCTCGAGCCTTCTTTTTCTCCAGCTTGGATTTGCGTTTTTTTGATGTCTGAATACCACTGTCTTGTCTTTCTTTGACTTGTCCAGTCGATTGCGTGTTACTGACCGGTTGTACATTCTTGTCACGTGATTTTGTATGTCCCGTTGTAAACTTGAGGCCACCTGTGGGATTGGCGCCTTTTCCTCTTCATCATCCTCTGGCTGTACTCGACTTTGAGGCCGACATTTCTTCTTTGTTACCGTGATCCAGTCTAGTAACTGTTTCCGTTGCTGCATCTCCCGAGGAGGGGCTGCGGACTGCTTGTCTTCTTTCGAAATTCCACTTGATACCATGGGTTTACATGGAGTGACGCAGGTCACTATTGATTCACCTGTGGTTTCACACTCAGTAGTTTCTGATTTCGCTGAATGATCGACCTTTCCTTTTTCTGCTAACTGTCGCTCCCTTACCGCATCCACTTGCGCCCTTAATTCTTCCATGCTCCTGAACGTTTGTGTAGGCGCTGCGTAAGATTTTAAATCTTCTAATTTGACATGAATACAATTCTTCTTCAGGAGGTCGGAAAGTGCGGTTGCGCATTTCCGCATTGGGTGACCAAGTTCTCCACACCTTAGACATTGTTTCTTGCCCCGCATACTTGGGTGTTCGATTATAATCATCGTGTGTCCCCAGTAAATTCGCTTAACATCCAATAATGCCGTCGGACAGGCGTCCGACTCCACAATTAATTCCCATAACGTTGAAGTATCAGAGAAGGGTCCACTTTTGTCAAGATCGTCCAGCTGAAACTCCATTGCTAGAACTTTTTTGAAAAAGTTCGAGAGCTTCAATAAATCTACAGACCTTGTCACATTCTTTAACACACACGAATAGAATCCTTTGTGCTCGAAACTTTCTCCGTTACTGTCCCGTTGCCTTTCCCACGCCGAACCACTCGTTCCTGGTGCTTGATGGTGTAAATTTTTTAGGACATGATCGTAGCGATGGAACGGAACGGTAATACCATCAAATTTCCGGGCCATGTCTCGTGTGAAGAAGTGAAAATACAATGCATGCTTGCTACTGTCATAACTGATACTCTTTATCTGCGCGACCATTTGCCATAGTGCCGGGCCTCCTGTCCCTCTCGTCGTCGCTGCTGTCGCAATGCTTTCTTGAATACTTTTAGTACTCAAGAAAGCTTCTTTACTGATATTCTCACCCCTCAAATCCAGGACAAGACACCCTTCAACTTGTGCTCTGATAGTGTGTACCAGCTTCACTTGTTCCTCCGTTTTCATAATGCGCTTTAAAAACTGAGGTAACCGCTTTGCAATAATTGTCCCTTCAACTAGTCCTTGGACAATTCTCCACTCCTCTGCACTTCCTTCCCGCACTTGCATTGGCGCAAATTTTCCATATTCTTTCTCGCATACAGTTCTCAACCGTATGATCTCATCCGGGGTGTATAGCGATGTCTTAAACAAAAAAGTTTTGTTCACGAGTTTATCTTCCTTCCCCATAGTAGTATGTCCTGCCACCTTGTTAGCCCATCCTTGGAGGGGTGGCGGTAGCCGCTGTTCTTTGAATACTTTCGCCTGTCCGATAGCTTTCCACAATATGCCTTCGAAAGATTGAGTTGTTTTCTGAGCTATCACCGCCGAGCCAACCACCCGCTGGCGCCACAGCTCCCAGTCTTTCTGCTCGTCGATTACCATTAGTTCGAAAAGGTCCAGTACTCTTTCCACTTCCGCTGATTTAAGTTGCGGGAACCGTTTCACTGCGTCGGATAAGCGTGAAGTCGGTCCGCGTACCTTCACATAGATAGACGTGAATAACTCCTGTGTCAAATCTAACCATGCTTTAACCCGCGGTTTCCTCTTAGTAGCTTGGCATAGTGCCGTCTTTAGGGCTAATGCCAATTGGCTTGGTTCTTGTGAATCTAGTGAACTAATGATGCTCAGTCGCTCTTCACTGGATTTTTTTTACTTTCGCCCTGATTCTGAGGTGCATTCGTCATTTTTATACTACTGCCCTCCTTTAAGTCCACCTGAGATACCGGTTTTTCCCCTGATATGTCGTTGTTTTTGTTGGATTCGATATTCATTACCGACTCCAATACCGGTTCTTCTGGTACTACTCCTTGTTCCACGTCTCCTTCCTTCCCTGGACTCGTTATCTCTGCCTCGGTCGAGTCAGGGGTTTCTGGAACAAACTCATCTCCACCTCCTGTTTCTCCATGCATGGAGATTTGATCTTCCGTCTCCCCTGGGTTGTCCGGGTCACTCGCAGGACCCGGGTCAAGCAAAGAAGGTCGGGTTTCGTTATTTTCTGGCATTTTAGCCCTAAACCTTAATTGGGACACAATTAAGGGCAATATCGCAAGGCGACCGTTTTGTAAAGTGATGGCAGTAAGATAGGCAATGTGTTGTTTATGATGCTAGTATAATTCTGTGATGTACACGTGTTTTGGCGTTTATTTAGAACTGATCCCGTGCTTTATTTGGGTACGTACTATACAGTAGCTTTCAATAAAACTTAAGTACCGTAAAAGTCGGATCCAGTGGGACATACGGATCGAGTGGGACACCACCAATCTGTAATGTTGACACCCCACCCACATGCCAAAATCTGCCGAGGTTTATTACCGTATTACTGTACGCTCCACAAGAAGGTACAGGCCGGAAGTCACGGGGACCCCAATAACCCCAAAAAAACCTCAACAATTTTTTTGGCTTGATTACGACGAAAAAAAGTGTCACACTAGATCCGACTTTTACGGTAAGTACATTTACAAAAAGAAGCAACTTTAAGTGCTATTCGTCCAGATACATCTATCACCAAACCTGTGTCGCCATTCAACCATAACCAAAGTCTAGCGGCACCAGTTCGCAATTTGCTCAGTGAAGCACTGGCAGCACAAGATACTCCCCTTTTCTTGGACGCGAGCTCCAGGGGCCCAGAACAGCAAGCGAAGGATGATCTCGGGGCGACGGGGGTGGGGCTACCCTCGTATGCTCGCTACAAGGAAACGCTATTAAGGCGTGCGGACGAAGCGTACGGGCTGGACAAGGCCGTATGTGAGGGCGACCCAGCACACGCGATGGTGAAGGCCATCATTCCGAACGACGGTATCATGGATACGATGATGTTGAAGCCATATGGTACGCAGTGCCATGAGCATTTGGACGACTTGGTAGAAGCCCAAGGTAGGAAAACTCCGAAAGTTCAAGCGAAAACAGCGGAAGCCGACAAAGCAAGCGAGCGCGTGAGCGATCATGTAAGGAATCAAGAGAGTTTTAAGGTTTACAAAGGACAAGATAGGCGCATTAACAACTACTATATACGAGCAGCTCATCTAGATCTTATGGTACCTACCTCTTCAGCATTCTCCGTAGCTAATAACTCTGATGTTAATTAAACTACATTTTACTACTAGAAAGTCTAGCGGCACAAAAAAACGGCCCTCAAATTTTGGTAAGTATTATTCTGTAGCCTTACAACGGTACCGGTGCATGTACCAAAAAACGGTGATGAATTACAGCAACATCAAGTGCTAATTTGCCGAAAATTATCCACCAATTAATGTTTGATTCCAGTTACACAGAATAAAGGTAAACTAAAATACAATCGACCTCAGCCGCCCCTGTTGGAACTTCGGGTACAGCTACTTGTAAAGATAACAATTAAAGATTGAGCTAATCGTGTGTTGCAGCTTCGACGTTATGGTGTGACGAATCCAGTATACAGTCGCTCACCAGGCTAGTTAATTGTCACGGAAAAAAGTATCTGTGAGATACTGACTGTAGGAAAAAAATATTGCGTCCGCACGTCCTGCAGCCTATCCACAGCGTCCAGATACCGGGTAGTGTTTCTGGCGCCTCTTAGTATAAGCTTAACCTCTATCGATTAGTATAGAGGTTAGAAAACAGGTCTATGTGCGCGCTACTTGTAAGTCCAGCGTACGCGTGCCGGGCGTGAGTCGCCCAAGCTCGAAGTCTCTTACGTGTTGTTTACTAGACAAAAATGAAAGTGTATAATGGCGTTGAGTGTGATAGACAAACATCACTCGCATCTGATTGGGAACAAGATATTTTTGGTTTGCCTCATTGGCTGCAACTCACAGACAGGAAAAAGCGTTCGGGCATACTAAAGAAGGCATCATGACGAAGATCGTGCGATTGGCGATGCAGATGACTAGCAGGCAGAGGTTGGCCGAGCAGAGGGTGGCAGAGCAAGGTGATCGCGCAGGGGACGAGCACGCTGAGAATGTCCATACAAAGGGGGTTATCTAAGGGTGTATTTTTGATGTATATACTCGCGGTATGTGAATACCAAATCGTACCGGTGAATGTGAAACGTCCCGATACAGCAAAAGTAGTCACCGAGTCCGCGTTGGCAAGTATCGGACACTTTTCGGGACTGTACAAACTTGTCGGCTCCAGTTTGATCGTCTTTATTACCTTTCTCTTCAATTACTAAGCAATCTTCCGACCAATCATTATGTTGAAATGTGATAGTATCCACAGAGTCAGAGCGGCTCATTAAGCTCCACATGACAACTAAATATACCCACGAAAAAGTCCACGTGTTCCATGACTGTGCATTTTTTCTTGGCGCTTGGGTCATCAAATCCATCGCTAATAGAGCATACCCAGTAGATTGGAGGTGACATTTCCATCTAGTGATTCTCATTTTGCCATGCTTTCGTAGCCCTTTAGTAGTCCGCTCTTATCCATCTAGCAGTATTTTCAATTCACTATCGAGTTCAAAATCAAAGAACATTAGCTCTTGCGTATATAAATCAACTAATGCACTGCAATAGCCTTTAACATACGAGACAGATAATGGCTGGCTTCTTTCATCATCTCCATTGTCACTCAGTGCGCATCCAGGTCATGTGCTCTGGCACAAACAGCTCCAAAGCAACTGCAGCACGCATCCTTGGACACAGGTATCGTGATCTTGCCGTCAGTTATGCTTGTAGGGTAATTGTCTGTTAGCCAGCGTGTCATGACGTTTACTTTAGAGCTGTACGTAAGACTTGTGCTTCGATCGTCCACTTGGACTTTAGCTTCTTGGCTATCAAGCTTGCATTAGATGCAGAAATGCTCTCCACTGGTCTTCGCTTCTGTCTCGTCCCCATTTTCGATCCTGGTGATATTGATAGCTGACTAGGCGCATTTTAGTCAGCAATACCCTTATTTTATTGGTCAAAGTCATAATTTTTTAACCAATCAGGTCATCAGAAAAAGCCGTGATACAACTGAATCACACTTGGCCGGAAATTTACGAATTACAGTATAATCTTGAGTTCAGTATGCCACCTGTGTGCTATTTTATTATTATCGGAAGTGTGATTATGCTTTATCACACTCGATACATTTTGCACCATCATTTATCACATATTTCGATGATGTATGAATTATGTAAAGTTTAAGTAACTTTTGGGATAAAAGGTTATTTAACCTAAAAGTCATAATATGTATCAAGCCTCGTTAAATTGAATTCTATACGTATTATTTCATATCATCAAAATTTTAACACTGACAACGCCGAAACTGAAATGCAGCGTTTATAAAATTAATGAGTTGCAACACAGCTCATATTTTTTAAGGGGATTGCCACACTGGAAAGTTGTTTTGTTGGGGTTTGTCACTAGGTTATCTCCATTCAATGAACTCTGTGTGTAAGTACTTAATAGTATTACTTAAGTAGTAATAGTAATAGAAATACACTGTTACGTGTTATGACTTTGCACTTCTACAGTTTATTATGTAGGACAATAGGAAGTATAAACCCGCTACGGTCAGTGCCTGAATGACCCCGGCGTTAAGGTGAGGTGGTGGTAAGTGCACTGCACCTTACTCAATACTGTAGCGCCCTGCGCTCCACCTGTAAGATTGCCAACTGGCACCTCACCTTGCACGTCCTATTTTTATTCGTTAAACATTGTATATATGCATATACAAATTCCTAATATAAGTTGAAGTTGAAGTTGCCTTAAACTTCGAAACCGCCCTGTGTCGCACCTCCTTGACGGCCCTGCTGTAGACGCCCTACGTCTTGGGTGTCTTTCTGTGTCCTTACTGCAACTTGGTCTCTATCCGGTATCCGGATATCTAACACGTTTACTACAGTGATCGGTTGAATGCGAGCGTGCGTTGCCATTCGAGGCGGCTCGACACCATGAAAAATTACATGCCGTAGTAACCAGACGCACTCATCTTGGGTCATTTTGCGCGCACTGCGTGTGATAAAATGTCAAGAATCATATCGTTCTAGTACGAGCAGTTAGTGAGAAGTAAAGACGGAGAACTGTGGTGTAGCAAATCGAGAAAATATATACCAGCGGCCAATATCACGATGCTGATTGGTAGATTTCTGATGCATGGGCCGGTTGTACTTGTTGGCAGATGAGACATGCGGGTTCAACGTTGGGATGTCGTAGGCAATGACGGGCTATCGCGAAAAACGTGTAGAAAAGTATGGAGTTGCCGTTGTCGCATCTTGTCCCAGAGAACAATGGATCGGCCAAGTATCACAATCAGACAAGAGTATCCAGATGCCGGACCGGGTTTACTTTTAAGTTGGACCGGTTAAGACATGTGTAACGAAGCACGTTTTTAGATGGTTTGGCACAGTGGTTACGACAGAGCATGATTATTAGAGCCGATTATCGATGGTCAAAGTGTCAATTGACGCGAGAGTAAACTCCAGTCAACTGGCTAAATGGACAGAATCACCCTTAAGACATAAATAACAAGCGTTTAAAGAAATTCCTATGTAGAAGATGATGAGCTCCATGGGATATATCGGCCGAAGCAAGTTGCGAGGATCGGCAAACCGGCCCTGATCGACATTAAAGGATCGGTCCGAGTTTGACCTCAAGCAAAAGACCGATCTCGAAACAATCTCTGAAGTTTAATGCATGTTAGAGGCTGAAGATAGGTTTGGACAGGTTGAAGCAGTGGAGAATTAGTGCAAGGGACGACTTGAACTAATGGAGAAGATATAATGAGAGAAGAGACTTAGATGATTACGTAAGTGGTAGAAGAAACGAGATTAATGTGCGGGTGGGACAACATCAGAACCGCGTGACGCAAGAAACAACACGAAAAATTATGGAAAGAAAACACTACGATACAAGATTGCAACGAAATGATTGGAGCACATGCTAATTTTGATTATTGTGATTACTGCATGTGATGAAACGGCCCTAAATGCGTGCCGCTGAAGTGTGTAGACGAACATGTGAGGATACGACCTTGATGTGTGTTGTCGCAGCATGTAATTTAAAAGCGTGATGAAACGACCTTAAATGTGTGTTGCTAAAGCGTATATAAAAGTGTGTGATGAAACGGCCTTAAATGTGTGTCACCAAAGCACAAAGAATAAAGTGAATGCGATGAAACGACCTTTAATGAGTGCCGCAGAAGCATGGAGTGTGAAGTGTGATCTGACAGAACGAGCATGATCAGAAGTAATACTTGTTGGTATACGAATACCATTTGAATGGGTTTCAGGTGGAATAAATACTCAATGTGAGGACGTTGGTGAAGAAAAATGGAATTTATGTACTGTCTGAATCATGTCGAAATGGGTTACGGTACTGTCTGTATCATTTCGAATTGGGTTACGATACTGTTTATTTCAGTTGTGAGGAATTCTCTATTTTTTTGATCGGTACTATCTGGTGTGATAATGTGGAGGAAATTGATTTTGTAAAAATTCTAGTGGCTGATTGGTCAATAGGGAAGTTGCGTTTAAGTAGCCATAAGTAGGATACATAAGTAGGACGTAGTAGTCTGAAGTTCCCTAGTAGAGGTACTTCTATGACTCAGGTTTTTGTGTGTTTCACACTTTTTAACAAATATACTGAAATTTTACCCCTTTGGAACACGACCACTCGTAACCCGCTTGCTCGACGGACGCCAAACATTTGATCATCTACCAAGGCATAAAAGCCCAAGACAAAAAAAAACACTCGCTGTCAGCACGTGTGCAAGTGACGAATCCGAAAGGACGACGATCCAACGGCTACTTAAGACATCTCGTCAACTTAAGTGTGCAATTTGCTTATACTGTCGGTCTCTACGTTTAACTTCCTGGGAAGAAACTTTTCAGAGATTGGTTTCCTAAGTAGGGTCGGGGTATAATTTTTTTAAAAGACTCTACGACAACTGATACCGCGGCCCGGGACCTGGAGACGACAAGTGCATACAAACGAGATGTCGAAGAGGCGTGCCGCAGAGTCGGGTAAATAAGCGTTCACGGTACATGGCCAGCCTCAACTTCGATTCAGGCTACAATTCACACTAGACATGCTTATCGAACCTACACATTCTTAGAAGCATGCGCCAAGATGGCCCGGTATCAAAAGCATATTTGAAAGATGCCGGGTGACTCAACATCTTGGTTTTCATTATATGAGATTTGGAAGGTGCGGGAGACACAACCCAGATTCCATATGACTCAGATATTGTAACGTTTGGGTCGTTGGAAGGGTCGTGACTAGCATTGAGAAGCTGTTATGTATATAACGCCCACCGCCGCGACAATTTCGAAGACTTTTATGGGCAAGACCCGGACCGTACAGCGGATGATCTTGGGGTCATGGTATTTCTATTAGCCGGGCATCAGTGGAAAAACGTCCATCATGACGTATCGGAATGGGGGGTTAGATAGTGCCATATCGCCTATCTATCGAGTGCTCAGATGTGGAACACACCCCACAAAAGCATTCCAAGCCACCAGCCCTACATGAGCGGGTTGACGATGACAATGAGTGGAAACAAGACAATGTGGAAGGAATACTGAAGAATAAGCAATCTACTCGAAAAAATGGAGTTTTCATCAGACGAGGATGAAATTATGTCGGTTTCACCAACATCAGGTGATCCTGTAGTGGAATCACTGATGAAGCTGATGAAAGATGACCTTATGTTTGAAGCAGCGGGCAAGCGTATCTACAACGCTAGCAGCCGGAAAGACCCCTAGCACAGTGCGGGGTTTCACACGCAAGCAATTCAAACGATAGCTTGCAAGTGAGGATTCAGATGAATCGAACTAACTGCTCGAGATGGCACGACGTGGCAAGGGGCAGGACGCCCAGTAACAGCTGTGTTACAAATTCTGTCCATCAAAACATTCGATGGAGACAAAGGAGGGGCAGAGGGTGCGCGAGCGTGGCCGTCAACATTCCTCCATATTGCAAATATTTCAGGGTGGGATTCCACACCACGCTTGGAAATGTTTGTCGACAACATTGTGAATCAAGCTAAGTGGTGGTACAAGCAACTGGACACCAACGTCAAGTATGAATGGGCTCTATTGTTGAAGTCTTTCAGAAAGATTTACTCTGTAGATAGACCCCCCCGTCTGACATAATACAAGTTGAGCAAAAGCTTGACGAGCTGGCGTCCAATTATCTATATCGATTAATCGCGGCAACATTAGGAGCTGGGATCGGTTTCCGTGGAAGGGGCGACTCTACGGCGTTGGGCGATCACATCCAGCAGTTTTTTAGAGTCTACATGATTGAACCTACCGATGCAGTTCAGGTTTACCCTTTCGACATCATTGAAGAAATCGAAAAAAAATGATGATGTACGAGTTATGCCGATCTCGCCCAGGAAAAAAGTGAGTGGCCGAAGATCAGCTGAAGGAAGAGGTTGTGGATTTGTCCCAGTATCGAATATAGTGGATCGAGAATCAAACAATTCAAATCATAACCAAGGGGCACGACCAAGTTGAACTCAAGAACAAAAACAGTGTGTGCATCAACTTGAGCAAACCAGAACCCATCGACAATCAAGGTATGTGACCACTGTGGTAGAAAGGGCCATGATCGCGATATGTGTTGACAGCTACCGGTGTGTGAACATTGTAATCTGCAAGTTCACACCATAAATACTGTCGACCGTTCATAGAGAAGAATGCGGAGTTGCGCACCAAGTTGAAGTTGGAAGAGCTATCGCAACAGGAGGTGGCTGAGCAATTAAATGGTCATCCCACAGTGTGTGGCGGATGCTTTCAATGGAAGAGGAGCAGCCGTTAAAACAGATGTCCAGCGTCCATCATCAAGAAACAAATTCGAGAAAAAGAAACCAATTGGGATTGGTCTGCATGATATATATGAAGGCACACAAACTGCAAAGACTGGAAAGATGGAACCAGTGAGTGACGTACATACTGGACAATTACATGCGGAGATATATGAAGATAAAACAAACACGAAGAAAAGACAAAATGCGACTACGAAGAAAAAAACAGAAGATGATTTTCAAGAAGCACAAAGAAGCAGCTATCAAGAAATAGTAGTAGATACGGCGGAAGTAACTGAAGACGACGCCAGGCCAGTTCAGAAAGCAAAGATTAATCTGGTGGATGTAAAAGAGGGACGGAGACGAGGTTGGTACAAAGACCAAGATACAACGACATACAGCGCAACACAAGTGCATGTGCATGGCGGCGATATGGAACTCCCAATAATGCTGAAATGTGAAGCTAATATTTTGTTGCTGCATGTGCGCCTGTCGCGGAAGTTGGAGGTAGGGGCTGAAATGCTTGAGAAACCACAAGATTCTTTGGTGTATCCGATGGGCCAATGGGAGCTCATGGTGTGGCGACCGTGAAAAATCGTATAGGCCCTGCAGTGGTCTTTGAACACGAATTATGGGTTTCCGATTTCGAGACTCGATCATTAGTCATCCTAGGCACCGATTTTATGGTAAACGCCGGTGTCACCATGGATACAAAAGGATGGCTAATGTGTTATACCGGGAGAACCACCCCTGAAGCTGTTGACCCAAAGTGACTTTAATGGGAAGCGTTATGCAGAAACGTATGAGGAGGTTCATGGAGATAAAGGTCGAGAAGTCAATTAAAAGAGTGTAAAAGCTATTCGACCCATAGGGGATGTGCCGCCTGCTGTATACGCTGTTGATGCCATCTCACCAAAACGTGCGGACCAATCACTTTTGGACTGCGAGGGGTACTTACATGAATGAGTTGAACTGTCTCCGATGATATGTCCGAGCATTTGGCGTTGATTCCGGAGATAGAGGCGG
>MIQA02009846.1:15504-30751 GCA_001887855.2 Sclerospora graminicola | reverse complement strand
TTTTCGATCCATTTGGGCTCATAACCTGTTCAATTGTAGGTTTATCCATGCGAAAAAACTCCACAAAATAGCGTAGGCGAGATAGTCGTAAAATTAATGAAAAGATCCGCTATAACTTGAAGTTGAAGTTGTCTTGCCCTGTGTCAATGTAGTCAAGAGCGCGTGCAACCTTCCAAGTGTCCTTCAGTCAGCGCAGTCCAAGTCAAACAGAAACAGGGACGTAGGTAATATAAGATATATTAAAAAGTGATTAGTTTCCTAGCTCACTAAATTATGCATGGGAAGTGTTTCGCTAGTTTCATCTCCTACGGGACCTTACTGTAACTAAATTAATAAATGGTCCAAAATAGTAGAAATAGTAAAAATAGGTACTGACCTTTCACATTTGCCCAAAACTTTCTGTGCCTTTTAAAAGTCAACTGTTTTGGTGATATTTCAACAAGTCCAGCCACCGGCAAGTCTTCTTTCTGGTCGTTACCGCACGAGGTCTTAAATTTAGTATTATAGGACTTATTTTAAAACCGTGGTTTTAATCAACCAAGCGGGTTCATTGGCCAAAACAATTCATTCAACAATTGGTCAAACATCGAATTTTTTTTGATCATTTCAACGGTCTCCAGTACAATGTAAGTTTTATTTTTTATACATGATGCTAGCTACTAACGAGCTCCTTTACCTTTCGTGATAGAGTCAATCCATTGTAGCGCAGCCGACACGCGTGAAAATGCAGCGGGAACTCCTTTCTTGCCAAAGTCAATTTGCCAGCTTGTTAATCCAATCAGGACGTCATCCGAATCCCCCTGATTGTTTACATTGACTACGGGATCTCCTTTGTCGCCCATATTCATATCCTGGCCAGCATTACCTCCAGCATAGAAAAATGTTTGAGTCATCTTGCAGAATCGGCAAGCATTCCTGGTTGCTCCACACCGGCAAAGAGACGCTCTGAAGCTCGTAAGGACGTGCGCCTCTGGGGTGGCTCATAGACCCCCAACCCACTGCTGTCACCACATTCCGGCCTTAACGTCCGGGTCGTCCACCTTAGGAAGCTTAATAGGCTGGATTGTGCTGGCCCTGTCGAGGGTCAGAATTGAAAAATCGTAAGAACCAGTTTCGGGATTGAAGAGCGAGTGATTTTTCCCCGTCTTAACCTCAATCTCCTCGCCATCTATAGTGCCGTTGCGGTAGTGCGTACCCACGGCAGCGTATTTTGCGTACAGCAACCACGAGCAGGACGTAGATTTAAGCACGTGTATTTGAGAAATGAGAACAGCGCAGCAGAAGCTGTTGCCACCACTGGTCTCACAAAGTCCTGCCGTGTACAGTTTCGCGCCGATGGATTTACTGCCCCCCAATAATTAGTGCACGTTTCACGTCTTCAGTAGCGTCAACGGAAGTCACGGCTCTGAACGCCATTGAAGCAGAAACGAGGGTCGATATAATCTTCATGGGTTGTACTTTGACGGCAATTGGAATGTCGTGTGCAGTAGTCGGCACAAACTGAAGTGAAATGAATTCCGACTACATGCAGGGTAACTCATGATTCTAACAGTTGTGACAACATCCAATCATGTCGAGGAATGATGCTACCGAGTCACAGATGATCACCTAGATCAAGGTTATCCCACTGGCTATCTAAGCGAAGATGTAGGAAATTACGATGGTGGTGATGGCGCGCTTTTTAAAACTGAATCTGATGGGAATATGTGGTATGTATCGGGTGTGGAGACATATCTACGCAAAGTGGAAACGAACGACTCTTCTGTGTCTTTGACATTATTGTTGCTGGAGGCATTTGCCTACGGGATTACAAAAAGAAGTTGCGTCGCAAACACGCCAGGCGTCGTTGGCGAGAACCAGTCAGTAGTATTCGTCGTCAGAGTCATCATCGTCAAAGAGGTTTAGTGCGTTCATGTAATTCCCAATTACAGGTGTAAACTAAAAATGATTGGCAGATATTTTAAATAAAACTGACGTTAAGCCTTGCCGGTTGAACAAATTCGTTCACACAGGTTTAACGATCAGCCACGGGGTCTTAACTCTCCGGACGTTAAGACTCACCGGTGGAGATGCTCTACCGGGATGGTAAAAAAATTATCGTCTGTTTAAACGGTTGCTTTTTTAAAGCAATCGCATCTAAAGATAGGAATAGGGGTCCCAAAAGGATAACGTGAATGTTTTATCCTACCGGTCGCCAGTAGCGCGCTGTCCACGAAATGAACAAGATATTTGGTGTTCTCTCTGGGCTCATCATTTTCGTCAAAGGGGGTCGACTTGTGCAGGACAGTCAGTTTAAAGACAGTTTCTAAATAATCATATTGGGTGTGGAAGCAAGAGACACACATTCTTTTGTAATGCACTAACGGACGCATTGCCCAGAAGCATACATTGCCCGCACTATCGCTGGATAGAAAGAGAGGACAAGGATCAAGAACATGTTTCGACTCCCGAGCTCTCGTGTACTTGTATAGGAGGTTGCCTTACAGTTGTGTAAAGAATTGCGGCAAATGCAATAACAATTTCAAGTGTACTTCATGTCAGAACAGGCTATGACATTAGCTATCATAGCCCTTTTGCAGAGCTGATCCCTCTACTAACAGGCGAATTGGAACAAGTACATGAAATCCAGTGATCAATATAGAACGGGCGGAATATTAAGCAAGCTAAAAGGTTCTTTTTCATGGATCCTATCCATAATTTTATTCCATGCCAATACCGTGTCACAAATTGTTGGCGGATATTTTTGTCGTGTGCAAACACTTTGCAAAATCTCCTCGTTCTCTTCGTGGATAACATGCTTCTCTGGCGACCAGTAGGATCCAATTTTTTAAATACGAAAAAGCAACCATTGAATACAGCTGGTACGTGACGATATTTTTTACCATACCGGTATTAGTTTGGCCACCTACGTACACTTGTGACCTACGAACCATATGTTTTTAGCCACCTAGATGTAAAAAAAACCATTTTTGACTTGCTGCAGCAGTCATATGCGACAGAGCTATCCTTATCCGGACTTTAGATTCGTACTTATAGAGATTACGGCCGATTTTTTTTACCTGCAAAATCATATGGGAAGAAAATGTTCAGGTATCAGTTACACATAATTTTGAATTGGCACGGTATTGCCGGCTGCGGAAAAATCTTGACCAATCATTCACCAGTTATCTGAAATCATGACTTCTAATTGGATAGTAGGCTTATCACCAGTCATAATCTAGTGTTGGCCATTAACTGCTGAAATACGTTATAATTAAAAATAGAGAAATTGGACTTGGTGGTTGTAGCAAGTGTCTATTAGAAAAGGTTAAAGTGCAATCTGTCGAAATCCTACATTCGTGTTGTTGAGCTGTTTCCGAAAAGAATGAAGTTTTTGGTTTTTCAAAAAACTATGCATAATCATTGGTGGAAATTAACAATATTCGATAATCGATAGTTTTACATAGGTGTAGTAGCTTGTTTTGTGCTCATTACTAAAGATTCATCATACAACCGGCATTCTGAATTTATACAGTCATCTGATAAAACTCAATTTTGTCATTTTACGAAAGAAACCATTTCACCTGTCAAAATCCGATCACACAAATATGCAGTTGATTATTGCGTGTTATGGAACGTAAAAATACCGGCCGATAGCACGCTTCGCGCTGTTTTGAATATGGTATAGTGTGGTATAGTCGCTCTCAGAAAATCTTCCTGAGACGCGAACACCCACGGGGGTCCCAGACGACTGACTATCGGAGGGGGTACTCCGTCCATCCGAGTCATGATCCGATCCGGCATCCGGCCGGCTAGATCGGTCACTTCCATCCGCTTGATCGTGACTGCTCGGATGTTGCATGTTGAAAGCTCACCTTGTGTACCCGTCAGTACTGGGTGGTTAGCTCTCCTGGTGGACCCTAGGGCGAAAAGTGTAAATCCGTCCAATAGGGAGATGAGGGTTAGGACTAGGGGTAGCTCCTGGGCGGAAATCGTCACCGGGGAGCTCGTCTGGCAATACACTTGAACTTTGTATAGTGCCGGCTGGGCCGAGAATAGTCGATCGGCCAGCTAAACCAATAAGACACTTGAAGTTTGTATAGTGCCGGCTGGACCGAGAATAATCAATCGGCCAGCTAAACCAATAACAATGAAGGGCGAATCCAAATGTGTATGTAAGGTAGATATAACTCCACACTCTTCCACAGAAGGCCAAAATGTCACCACTTCCCAATACTTAATACCGTGTTCAAAACACGGGCGACTTGAGGTGAGTATACGAAGTCGCCGCGACTCCCGGTCAGGGGACTTCCGGTGGGTTAACTTAACCTTCCCCGGGCAAACCAATAACAGCAAGAGGGGACCTTGTTAGCCCTCTGCCGTGAACCAATGAAAGCGACTTGCGTCTAAGAAAGCGAAACGTATACTGATTTATCCTATATCCAATACTCCCTTCTGTGTAACCTACCCCAAATAACACGGCTGTCCAGTCATGTGCCTTACCCAAAGTAGCCCGGCTAACTCCGACTTTGTGTACCCGCCCGGCCGGTACACCAACCCCCGATGGTACCAACCCGGCCGGTACACCGAACCCATCTGGTACCAGTCCGAATGGTACATTGTACCCGGCCGGCTCGGCCGGATAGCCACCCATCCGAGCTCCTCGGCCGCTGGCGCTAGCAATTCCTTGGCGGCTTCTCATCCGATCCGGGTGCCTCCTTCATCCACTAGAACAATCATCTTCCTTCAGGCTCCTTTCACTCATACCTTCCAAACAACCCGCGCCTCGGCCGTCCGCCATCTGCCACTCGGCCGTCCAACATCCGTGGCCTTCCGTCTGCTTAGCCCGCCTGTTCGACTATCCACGCCCCTTGTCATGTCCGCCAGCCTGATTTCCAGCCGGGCGCCGCCCGGCCGCTCGCAGGTGCGCCTGGCAGCTCCCAGATCGCGTCTTCTTATTGACCGGTCCGGGCATCCGGCTAAGGGCGACATTTCAGCCAATCCGGTGCGGGCATCCATCATCATTAGTCCGTTAATTTCTGGAGCACTTCACCACAGCCGCCCCTGAGCCTTGTCGCAGCCGCACAACGGTTGAGGCACGCGCTCATCACATCTCCCACACTTTGACTTTCACCGCCCCTATGTCTGACCGTGACAACGCCCCCATTGGTCCCATGCCGGGCCACTCCCCGGCCAATACGCAGCCATCGGCCGTAGGCCCGGATGCCCATCCGGCCGGCCCAGAGCGTTGCCCAGGGCAGCCCGACGTGGCTGATCTGCAAGCTCAAATCGCTGCGCTGACCACTCAAGTAGCCAGTCTAGAGCAGGCTAACACCGAGTTGGCTGTTACCGCCCGGCTGGCTAGTCAGCAAGCGGATGAATCCCGGGTCCGGGAGGTTCTGGCCACCTTCCAATCCCGCAACCGCATTAGCCGGCTGGAAAGTGAGAAGGCTGACCTTCTCCAAGCGAAAGATCACCTCCAACAGCAGTCGGACTCACAGCGCGCCCTGAACCAGAAGGCCATAGCTGCCTTGAAGATCCAGAGTAAGTACCTTTCGCCTATTTAAGTTCGTTCTCCACTCGCGCACTCCGTGTATGCCCTCAGACCAAAACGTCACGAGCCTCCGCGTCCTGATGGTCGAGTCTTTTCAGACCGCGCGCGAGTTGACGGCGCGCTACGATAGCTATATTAAACTCTCTAAACGATTGGAGAGTTCGCAGCTAGAGCTGGGCAATTTGGAGTTTCGCCGGATCCGGCTCGCCAAGAAGCTGACGAAATATCAGAAGGCGCTATACCAGTCGGCCAATGCATCGCCCGACCTCCAACGCCGAATCCGGGAGCTTGAGGCCGCGTACGCTGAAACCCAATCGGGTGTGAGTGAAGCCCGGGAGGCGTTTACCCAGCTTGCGGAGGAGCGCGCGGACTGCCTGTCCTCTCTCAAGGAAGATCGGGCTCGGCTAGCCGCTTCGGCGGCCCGGGTGAGGGGTCTAATGAAGGGCCCTGCCCCCATCCGGGAGGCTATTAGGCATCTCCTTGACTTAGCTTGTCCGCGAGACCCTGATCCAGCCGCTTCCGCCACGCCCCTTCTCTCGTCAGCCGCTGGTTCCGCCACGGCCGTCCGGACATCCAGCGCGGGAGCGTCCGCCCCCGGATCGGCGACCGGTGGTACGGGAAAGGCTTCTCGTCTACGGATTTGGAATACTTCTCAAGACCCTAACCCGCCGCCAGCGCCAGCCGGCGAACAGGCGGCTTCTCTCTTGTCCACTGAAGATCCGTCTGCGCACAAAGGAAAACGTCGGTCCAGTCGGGTTGCGTCGCTCCACGGCCCCGTGGCAGCCAAACGGCCTAAACGGTCCGCCGCGCCGGTGAGCGCGGCCCTAGGTCATGGAGACAGCGGGCCGGGTCCTAGCCCCACTTCGATCTCGGCCCCGCCGGCTTCGGGGAAGTCCTCCCATCGTCCTCGCACTGCCAGATCTTCGTCGAAAGCTTCGGCTGCCCCGGCTCTCCTTAGTGTCTCCCCTCATGATCCCCAAGGCCCGTCCACCGCCTCTCCTGATGGAGAAGAAGCGCCCGACCTACCGGAGATGGACTCTGATGAGGTCACCACTGAGGACCTCGAGGAGTTACCTTCCCCGGACCCCTTCGCATTCGACGAGAACGAGTCCAAAGAATCCTCAGAGGAGTCCCCTCCGTTGTGGATTCCCCGCCGGAAGGTTATGACGGCCCTCGAACTGGCTGCGGCTATTCCCTGGTCAAAGGCGCAGTTGGAAGGCTTGCGTATCCAAGACCTCACTGGTGCCCTTGTCACCCGGGCGTTGACTCGCCCGCCGTTGTGGATATTCCCGCCGGCCCCCGCTATGCCCAAGGCCGAGGACTGGGATGCCAAGCTAGTGGCGATTGAGCCGCTGAACGCAATCTTGTCCCGGAAACCCTGGGCCATACTGGCGACAAAGATGCCGGACATCGGTCTGCCCCATGTCGGCTGGTTCGCGGACTTTCGGGAAGTCTGCAAGGGGTACCTCTCTCGGCATGGACAATCCATCTGGGAGTCAACCCATCACCTTTCCATTTCCATTGCCGCCGGGCGCGAGTCCCCCGGGCTAGCTAAATACCGGGCCGACCGCAAGAACCGTCGAAACCGCGCGACTGAGGGCTGGACTAAGCTCTGCAACTTCGTGGTTGACGGAATCCAGCACGGCCACTGCGACTTGGATATTTTTCTCCACCCTATCATGCTACATCTGGCCAACCGCCGGGTGGAGAAAAGCGGGAACTCGGCCGAAGGCGGGACTTGGTATCCAGGGTTGGGTCGGTGTCAGGTTACCACCCTCCAAGCTTCGCTCGATGCGCTCGATCAACAAGATCCGTGGCGCAACCAGTTCCGGCAGGACCCCGATCGTCACCCTGGCCTCCGCGTGCCCCGACTCCGGAACAAGTTCTGCTGAGCTTCGCCAGGGATGACCCATGAGGCTAGCCTTGCATACTCTTATCTTCTCCATTCATTACTGGCTATTAACCTCGATAATACACTTTTCTTTCCATTTTTTACGTAAGTAACCACTTGCTCATCTTTCTCGTCCGACATCTCCCATCCGGCACCATACTAATTCGAAGATAACTCCGGAAAACCGATCCATCCGGCACCATACTGATTCGAAGATAACTCCGAAAAAACTGGTCGGACCAGACTAGCTTCCATCCGCCGATTGCTCGGCTGAATGGTGTCAGTTGGTCCGGCCGTGCCTGTTGCCCTGGAGCCGGGCGGACTAATTCTCTGCCTCACCTTCTTCGTGGGTTTGCATGACCCCGAAGCGGTTTCGACTCGCCCGCCGGCGATCGAACTCTCTCATTAAAGCTCCACAATTTAAATCCAGTTCGTCCACCCACGACCGCTCCTCGCAATTTTTCCACTGCACGAGAAACTCTCTGTGGATCCGCCCAAACCGGGTTTTCCGTCCGTTCCGAACGTCCAAAATTCCTTCTACTTCGTACTCATCCGGGTCTAACGGCTTGTCCCAACTGTCCTCCGGCAGCAAAGCTTCATCGAAATCCAGCCGGTCGCTTTCCCCCGTAAGGCGTGTATTCGGGCGGTCCGGGAAATGCTTAACCAACTTCAACTTGGAAACGTGTACTATTGGGAAAACGCTATATTCCGTGCCGGCCGTGACAAGCTTAACTGCATGATCTCCGACCAGTTCTGCTACTCGGAAGGGGCCATGCCACATATGCGCCAACTTCCGAGCATAGCCCTCTTTGACCCGATCCAGGTACAGCCACACCCGGGAGCCGGGCTCGATGCCGTGTTCCCTGGCGCGGTCGTTATTTTGATCGGCGCGGTCCTTGATTGCTTGTCGGAGGCGTTCGTTCACTTGTTCCCTCGCCAGTGAATAGTGGCGTTGCACTTCCATCCTCCAGCGACGGGCGTCTCTGTCCCGGCTTCTGGTGCACCCTATTGGTATGGCGGCTTCTAAAGTGGATCGGGGATCCCATCCGTAAGCCAAATAAAAAGGGGTGTCGCCCCTTACCCGATCGTACGACGAATTGAGAGCGAAAACCAGTCTCTCGGCATATTCGTCCCAGTCGCACTGATCCGCCTCTACCACATACATCTTGAGGGCTCTGGTTAGAGTCTGAACCATCCTTTCGGCCTTTCCATTCGCCTGCGGGCGGTAAGCCATAGTGGCGCTCTGTTTCTGTCCTAAGATCTTGTTGAAAGCTCGGAATACGTCTGCCATAAATCCGGGCTCCCTATCGTGCCGGATGACCTCGCTCGCCCCGAAACGCCTGAACACACATTCCTCGTAGCTTTGCGCAACCTGTTGGGCGGTACGGGTGGAGCTGGCCTTTGCTATGACCAGCCCGGTAAACAAATCCGTCCAGATCAGCAGCTCTGTGTACCCATTTCGAGATTTGGGTAAGGACGGGATATGGTCCATCGCAATGACTTGAAAAGGATAGGTGGCCTGTATATTCCCAGGCGACCGCCCTCTAATGGTCGGCCGGCCTTTCCCTGTTTCGCAATCCGGACAACTCCCCACATAGGCCTGAACGCTACGGTAAAGCCCCCGCCAGTGGAAATGTGCCTTAATCTTGTGATATGTCCGGCCGATGCCCTGATGTCCCCCTTCCAAGCTCACATGGTAATGATGGAGGATATCCGGTTGCAGAGTAGTGGGTACGACTAGCCGAGCGGATCTATCTCTCTCGATCTCCGGCTGGTCGGCGTCTCGGTAGAAGAATAGTAGCCCGTTTTCGTCCACTTCATAATCCGGGGCCAGCTTGAAGCATTCTTTAGCTTGTTCGGCTGTCAGTTTATCCACGTCTCCGTTAAGGTATGCCTTGAGATCTACTATCCACTCTTCCTCGTCCTGCGCTTGGAGAATCCGCTCTGCTCGCAACTGTTGAACTATCCCTTCGTTCATTGTTTCTGGGGATAGTGAGCCAGCGGCTGAAGAACGGCGCTTCTGCGATCGGGTGACAGCGCTCACCCGGATTATCTCCTCCGTGTTGGCCGGATGGATAACCTCGGGCAGCCGGTTGATCTCCGTCAGATCTGATAACAGAGCTGGATCGGAGACCGTTACCCCTACGTTGTCGCGCATGGCCAGCGTGGCCAAGTGATCTGCGCTCTTATTCCAGTCTCGTTTGACGTGCAACAATTCGTGCTCCGGCCATCTCCGCAAGGCGGACATAACCCGATCATTTAACAATCTCAGCCGTGGCGCCTTGCAATCTATCTCTCCTGTGATTTGCCGGATCACTAGGTTGGAATCACCACATATGATGATCCGCCCCTGTGTCCGGCCAGCCAACAGATCTAGGCAAAGCAACAGTCCTCTATACTCCGCTTCGTTCACCGTGATGCCAGGCGTGAAATCCGAGGCGGCCGCGATCACTTTCCATTCGGGCAGCTTCCACACAATGGCACTATAGGCCCCGACCCCTTTCTTTACACTCGCCGACCCATCGAAACTCAAAACCATTAGTTCCTCCGTGGGTCCCACTGTTGGCGGCGGTAATACGATAGTTTGTCGAGGCTGCTTCCGAGGTGCGATCGCTATCAGTGCTTCCTCCACTTCTGCCCTGGGGGTAATGCTGGCAGCCAGTGTGCCCAGTATTTCCTCTTCCCCTTTAGTACACTTAATCACTTCGAGGGACCACTGAGACAGCAGAGCCGCCCATCTCCCCAGCCGGCCGTCAATTCCATTCGCCGTCAGGAGCCATGATAGGGTCGACCGTCTAGATAGTACTTTGATAGGTCGAGACACCAGCATAGTATAACACACATCCAAGATCCGCAATAGAGCCAAAACTTCTTTATCCACCATTCCGTAATTGACTTCATTAACTTTCAGGGTCCGGCTGGTGAAGGTCACGGGACAGTACACTCCGTCATGATCTTGCACGAGAGCGGCCGAGATGGCCCACTTGTTAGCGTAGATGATGACCACCGGAGTCTTATTAACATCGAAATGTTTCAGGACCGGTGTGGTCGCCATCTTCGCTTTTAACATACCAAAGGCCACCATCGCTCGGGTCATGTGGTCGTCCGGGCCGGCCGCTTGTCTGGGCGGAAAAGGGCGCCTTCTCATTGGCTGAAATAATCGAAAAGGGCGCCTTCTCATTGGCTGATATTGCCGGCCCGGCTTGCGTCTCCGCTTGCCTATCCAGCTCTCTCAGCTTATGGTAATCCACCTCCCGCAACTCATACAAGACCGCCGCATAGACTGCAAAATCCTCGATGAACCGACTGTAATAATTCAGGCTGCCCAAAAAGGATTGCATAGCCTTTAGGGATCTCGGGAAAGGCAGATTACTCAGGGACTCCAAATCCTTCGGATTAGCCTCCAGTCCGGCAATCGAAACTTGATGACCCAAATAGGTCACCTTAGTCTTTCCCCAGAAACTCTTAACCACACTAATCGAAAGATTCCACTTTTCACACGTAATCATCAACTTCTCCACTTTGTCACACAGTAAATCCCAGGTAGTTGCCGTAACGAGAATGTCATCAATGTAAGACCGCCGCCCCAAAACTGAAGGTTTTGGGTCGGGGTCCGGGTCACCTTCGGCGAACACATCCCCGACCAGAGCCGGATCTTGATCCGCCTTGATCTTGAAGTGTCCGTACAGCGCGTTATCTATCAGCCGTTGATAAATCTGCGGGGCATTCTTCAGACCGAATGGCATCCGATTCCACTCAAACAACCCGAAGGGCGTCACGAACGCAGAGATCTCCCGTGCACGATCGGTCATAGAGACCACCCAGAATCCACTGGCCATGTCCAATGAGCAATACCACAAAACGTTATCCAAGTCCTCCAGCAGGTCGTTTATCAGCGGCATCGGGTAAATCATCAGCTTAGTCAGCCGGTTCACCAGCCGGTAATCAATGCACAACCTTATATCCACCCCATTCTTCTTAATAATAATCACAATGGGCGAAGCCCAGGGCGAGGTGGACGGCTGAATTATCTTGGTGGCCAGCAACCCCTTGATAAGCTCTGACAGCTTTTCCCGATACTGGGGGGCGACTCTTCGGCATCTCTGTGCGACCGGCTTGGCGCCTCCCACATCAATATCACATACCGCCCCATGGGCGGACGGAGGAAGTGCGTTCCCTGGTCCGATTAGCAGATGTCGTCTTTTCCATATAATATCGTTCAATCTGCTGATCTCTTCCGGGGTGTTCACATCCGGGTCTCCCACTTGAAGATCGTCGATAGTGACCGCTGGGGGGCAGGGAGAAACCTCAGGTAGTACCGCCATCTGATCGTCCATGCCTTCAACATATAGCTCGCCCCCTTCATGAATGCAGACCTGGTCGGCTTCAGCTGCTTCGGGATCTTGATCGGCCGGCTGGCTCGATCCGCCTTCGCTTCGGTCGTCAAACCATCTGTCATCGGGGTTGACCGCATATGTAACTCTGCTTTGTCCTTTCTCCTGATCCTGTCGTTCGTCTGGCTTCCTCTGGGTGGGCAAGACCAGTTCCGCGATCGGGGCATAGCCTCGGCCAATACATTAAGCCGGATCCGGCGACGGCCGGCTCCGCGTCAATATTTTAGAAGGGGTCCGGTACTCGGGTTTATCCACCATCGGAGTCTGGTCCTCTTCTAATTCTTCCTTTTCGCTGACCAGATCGGTGGTTGCCTGAAAAGCCAGGTTTTTCCACTCGATAGAGCGTCTTGAGCAAATAGTGACATAGCCCGGCCGGCGGGGTATTTTGTCCTCGGCCAGCCACATTCCAATAATCACGTCCTCATTAAAGGTGAGGGGTTTTTCAGAGATGTTGGTCACGCTTATAGAGTTGAGAATACCACCCCTTTAACAAACGATGGTACCCAGCACTCGCCCCTTGTCAGCCATAACTTACTCCGCCGGTCGTGTGGTCGTACCATTACTACCACCGCTTTTCCAACTGGCACCGTTACAAACTGACCTAACTTGAGGAACTGGACGTGGGCACCATATAAGGGCCGCCGACCGGCCAGCTGGATCTGCACCTCATCCGGCAACGTCAATGTTCCATGCGAAAATCCAATCGTATGCCGGCTGGGACCATAAAATCCATACCCAGAATTGCATCCTGCCCAGCCAGCTTGCCTACCCAGGCGGTAAAGTAATACACCAAAGACCCAGCCAACGTAATATTGACTCTTGTCCTTCCTTGGGTCATGTATGAAATTTTTCCAATGCCGATACACACCTGCCGCTTCGTCTCGCCTATCTCACACCCCACCTTACGAGCAAAGGTGGTGTCGACGATAGACACTTCCGCGCCAGAGTGGAACAGCATGGTAGCCTTCTGGTTATTGATTTTCCCATCCGCCTTGGCCTGCTTGAACCATTTATCCGGCGCATGATATTTCCAATAACCTCGCGACTCGCCAGGTAACAGATTCAATTCCCTTCGCACTTCAGACCGATAATATTCGTCCGTCCGTATACTGCTCACCAGGAAGGGGACAGCCGTGCTGCCCGGGGACCGGATGACGTAATCGTCAAACTTACATGTATTGTCGGTTACGCTTTGCTTTGCTTCTTGATTATCCTCCTTACCGAATTATGCATAGATAGTAACACTAGACCGCTCGGCTCGAACCAGATTTCAACCTGGCGAGCGATCTAGTTGAACATCTTTTCCACCCTGGGCGGCAGCATTCCAGCATGCTTGGTCGGGACATACCACTTCTTCATCTGGTTGTAGAACTCTTCGATAGGGCACAGTCCCGCCTCGTGCACTTCTCCACAAGTCTTGCAGGTGAACAAACAGTGTTCCGCTGGATGCCCCTTCCTTTCGCACTTCTTGCAGGTCAGCCGCTTCCAGCAGCTCCGGTCGTTATGCTTGATGGACCCACAGTTGGTACATTTGCGTCTGGGGTAATCCTGGTCCGTTCGAGCCGGAAAACCCTTCGGCTGACTGGACCCAGCTGGGAGCCTGGATGGCTGTCTGACTTCTGCCGAGAACAGGTACCGGTACTGCTCCTCTTCGGAC
This sequence comes from Sclerospora graminicola, assembly GCA_001887855.2. Taxonomy (NCBI): domain Eukaryota; phylum Oomycota; class Peronosporomycetes; order Peronosporales; family Peronosporaceae; genus Sclerospora; species Sclerospora graminicola. The sequence goes on along the minus strand of MIQA02009846.1, from coordinate 17,276 downwards.
TCGCCCCCAGATCGCTGATACTCCTCTTCCGAGCTGGTCGCGTCTGACTCTCGGGCGACCATGCGGACGGCTCGGGCCGTCCTGGTGGATGGCGGTCGACTTCCTTGATCCGCGTTAAATCGGAGCTTGAAACGGCCGGTTCCAACTGCCGCCTTGGGGCCTCGCTTCTTCGCTCTTAGGTAGGTGCGCAGCGTCAATTTCAGCTCCGTGGTGTTCTTCAATCGCAGTAACGTCAGTTGGTCCGCCAGCTCCCGATCGTCCAACGTGCTGATGAAACGTTCCACATGTTCACGAGCGGCTTCCGACCGGCTGGCATCTTCTTTAACCGGGATATTCGCCCTCATGCCAGCGACATTTAAGCGATGGAGATACTACAGGGGGGTCTCATCCGCTCGCTTCTTGGTGTGGAAATATTGTCGCGCCGCTGACATTCCAGCTCCACAGTATTGTTCCTCGAACGCACCGGCTAATCCCCTCCGACTTCCTCGGACTTCCCGGCTGAGCTGTTGGATCCAGTTTTTTGCCGGACCTTTCATCAAATCTCCAAAGATAAGGCACTTCTCATAGTCCGACATCCGGTCTCTGAGAAATGCCGATTTCGTCTTGCTCAGCCATCCTCGGGCTTGGTCCTCGTCCGTGTCTCGTCATGTGATTCCTTTAGCTCGGACGTGGCAGACATTCGCACCCTCGTAATCGCTCCCGAATCCGAATCAAACGCTTGGGCCAAGGCCATATGGGCTCGGCGAGCCATCCCCAGGTCCACGTCATCCGGATCGTAGTGGTACTTGACTGACTTGATGGATTCCATACCCACGTCGCTAAGAGACAGCTTCCTTTTCGTTGGCCGCCGTCCGGTCCGGCGACCGGTCTGGCGGCTCGGCGGGGCGGCATGGGGTTCACTCTGGTTAGACTGCACCGACTCCATGTCTTCATCGCTCGGCTCCCTCGCATAGTACTGGACTGGCTCGGGCGCCTGCGTTCCCCGACGAGTCGGCTGGTCCGGTAACTTCGGACTGCTGCGGTTGGCGCTCAGCCGACGCTGCTCTTCCAAGTATCGCTCCATCATCGTCGAGAACATGTTCTGCAGGTGATCCGGCACCTGAGGGGCGACTTGGGGGGCGACTTGAGGGGCGGCTTGAGTGGCGGCCGGGCTGCCAGATTGACATTCCTTCTTGATCTGCCCATCCGCGTCTTCGTCTTCCTCCTTCGGTTCTGGATCCGCCGTCGCCGTCCGCCAGGCCTTTACGCTGTACTGGCCGGCGTTCTTCCGCTCGGGCGTACCCGGATCCTCACGTCCTCCAAGCCTCATGGCCGTCGCCACACGCGCTGCTCCCCTTGGGCCAAGCGTCACGCGAGTGATACCCACCGATGAATCGGAAGAGTCCGCTTCCGAAGGGGCAGATTCGTACTGCGAAGAACCTGAGTGTATCCCGGCCGGTCTGTTTGTTGCCGGCGGCGTGGACGGCGCCACTCCAGTCGTAGCTGTCATCTTCTTTGACGGCGGCGAGCAGCCCATTAGCGGTACCAAGCGGTCGTGTAGTGCGCTGGACGCCTCTTTCAACTTGTCCATCTTCAGATCAAACAGCTCGTTCGGATCAAACACGCCGGTGTTAATGCCGGCTTGTTTGAGTTGATCGAATAGTCCTCTAATAAGGGACACGTGGCCGTCTGAGATAGTTGGGGGAGAGACGGGACCTTTCAATCTGCCTATGATCTTCGGCCGTGTTATTTTCAGCACCTTATCCGTCCGCAAGAATTGCCCCAACTCGTGA
>MIQA02009846.1:0-15484 GCA_001887855.2 Sclerospora graminicola | reverse complement strand
CCGACGTTGCTCTTCCAAGTATCGTTCCATCATCGCCGAAAACATGTTAAGCAGGTGATCCGGCACTTGAAGGCTCTCCTGGGGGTCGGCTTGAGGGGTGACTTGGGGGGCGGCCGAGCTGCCAGATCGACATTTCCGCGTCTTCCTCCTTCGGCTCTGGATCCGCCGTCGCCGTCCGGGTCTGGACGCTGTGCTGACTGGCTTCCTTCCGCTCGTGCGTATCCGGATCTTCATATTCTCTAAGTCTCATGACCGTCGCTACACGCGTCGCTCCCCTAGGGCCAAGCGTCATGCGGGTAATGTCTACCGATGAGTCAGTTGAATCCGCTTCTGAAGGGGCAAACTCGTACTGAGAAGAACCCGAGTGTAATCCGGCCGGTCTTCCTGTTGCCGGCGGTGAAGGCGGCGTGGCTCCAGTTGTTGCTGTCATCTTCTGTGATGGAGAGCAGCCCACTAACGGTACCAAGCGGTCGTGCAGTGCGCTGGATGTCTCCTTCAGCCTGTCTTCCTTCCGATCGAACAACTGGTTCGGATCGAAAGCGCCGGTGTTAATGCCGGCTTGTTTGAGTTCATTGAATAGTCCCCTGATAAGGGACACGTGGCCGTCTGAGAGAGTTGGGGGGGGAAACGGGACCTTTTAATCCGCCTAGGATTTTCGGTCGTGTTATTTTCAGGACCCCATCCGTCCGCAAAAACTGCCCTAACTCGCGAAGATGGCGGGCACGCTTCAGGTCGGCATCCGTAACCTTCTGCGATAGGCCGTCCAGCTATTCTTCTACTTCTTTGAAACGTGGCCTATCTTTGCGGGTTGGATAATCCGGCTCCTGCCAATCCGGCTTTTTTAGGGGTAGGTGACCTGAATGGTGACTTGATCCTGATCCAGCCAGCTTCCGATTCTTCTTTCTTGATTTTCTTCTTTGATATTCATAATATGCATTTGTTTGTTAGGATCATGGTCGGTACCATGATCCTTCCTCGGACTATGGTGACTTGCACCATAATCCGATCCGGCTCCGGCTGGGTCATAGCGGCTGGTACTATAATGACTAGTACCGTAATCCGACCCACAACCGTAATCTGGCCCAGCCGGAGCCTCTGGGGGGGGGTAACTTCTTCTTTAATGTCGACCTCGAACTCCCCCAATCCGAGGTGACCATCGCATCCTTCCATCTTCAGCAGCATTGGGGGCGATATGCCTCCCCCAATGCACCGACACACATCTTCAACGATTTGACAGGTTTAGGTCTTTCGCCACCAGGGACTCGCGTGATATCAACGTACAAGAGACCCGGGCACGCGACCCATTGTGGTGTAGTCGCTCTCAGAAATTATTCCTGAGATGCGGATACCACGGGGCCCAGATGATGACTGTCGGGGGGGTACTCCGTCCATCGAGTATCACCGATCCGGCATCCGGCGGCTGGATCGGTCACTTCCATCACCTTGGTCGTGACGACTTGGATGATCCATGTTAAAAGCTCACCTTCTGTACCCGTCAGAACTGGCGGTTGTGCTCTCTTGATAGACCCTAGGGTGTAAAGTGTAAAGTCCGTCAAATAAGGAGACGAGGGTTAGGACTAGGGGTAGCTCCTGGGCCGGAATCTTCACCGGGGAGCTCGATTGGCAGTATACTTGAAGTTTGTATACTGCGGCAGCTGGACCGAGAATAATTGATCGGCCAGCTAAACCAATGTCAATAAAGGGGTAAATCCAAACGTGTACATTATGGGGAATCCAAAAATACTTCCACAATCTTCCACAGTAGGCCAAAACGTTACCACAATTTCCAAAATTGATATAACCGTGTTCAAAACACGGGCGACTTGAGACGAGTATACGAAACGCCGCGACTCCGGTAGGGACGTCCGGTAGGGTTACTTTAACTTTCCTCGGGCAAACAGTAGCAGCAAGAGGAACTTGTTAGCACCCTGCTGTGACCAATGTAAAAGACTTGGTCAAGAAAGCGAAACGTATACTGATAAAATCCCTTGTCAATACTCGTTTTGTGTAACCTACCCAAATAGTCCGGCTGAAAAGTTATGTGTCCACCTGAAAGTGGTCGGTGAACTCGATCGGATGCGCGTTCGTGTACGGCCCGGCCGGTACACACTCCAGTGTACAATAGCCGGATCGGCGGATGCATCCATCAAAGCTCACTTGACCGCTGGGCGTTAGCACTTCCTTGGCAGCTCCACGTCCGACCCTGGTGCCTCCTCCGTCCTCTAAAAAACTCAACCTCCTTCATGACCTTTCGCACATACCTTGCGACCAATCCGCCCTTCGGCTGTCCACTATCCGAGGTCATCCGGTTCGCCTGGTCCGCTAGCCCTACTACCCACGTCTCGACCATACCCATCTGGCCCGATTTCAGGCCTGGCACCGTCCTGTCGCTGGTAGATATGCTCGGCGACTGCCATCCGGCATCTATGCCCTTGGTCTTCATTTTTGTCCAATCAGAAGGCGCCCTCGGGAAAGTACTTCATACCTTTCCCTTAATTAATTCACAGGTCACTTTACCACAGAACGACAAAATTAACCGACGGTCAACACTTGCTTCCAAGGCAAAGAGGCTGGAGGAAATTAATCCCGACTCCCTAGAGTCAGTAATTCGGATCCAGAACCGGAATTACCGGTTAGAAAATAAAAATTAAAATAACATTTCCGACGTTAACAAGGCGGCCCAAAATGAGGAACCTGGACAATATCAACCAAGCAATCTAATTACAGTTCAGGACGGAGCCCCCTGAGTATATCACTCCTGCAGAATACACCGTGGATCATACGGTCAACGCACTTAATACGGGATCGACACAAGCACCACAGTCAATACCCAGGGTTCAAGCCTGGGTGGATTTAGTGCAAAGATTATTCTCTAAGATTTATGCAAAGGCCAGAGGACCCGTTTCTCATTTGTCGCCAGTAGCGAAGTGACTTCCCAACTTGAAGCCCAGTGAAATTGAGAGACTAAACGACATCTTTGGTATCATTGTGATAAAAATTACTAAGAATTGGGCTGTCTGGAAACAAAGCGTCATTGGAGCAGCCATAAACGCGCAGATATCCAGTCAGAAGTTTGAGACCATTTTATGGAAATTTTTTGGCCAAGGGAATGTAAAAGGAGCAAATAACTCTCCATCTCCACTTTCAGGATGGGCTATGAAGGTCATAGGTAGAAAGTATTAACCGAGTCGTCAGGAGGATAAGCACAAACCCTTCCTCTTCAAAAAAGCGCTATACACCGTTGAATACATCGAGAAATTAATCAAGATTTGTGAACATGATTATGGAAAATATACACCAACCAATTGTCGAAAGCGTAGTCAGGAGGAGTGGCAAATTGCTAAAGATTTAGCGGAAGGAGCTACTTTGGCACGAAAATTACCCCAATTAATCAAACGGATCATGTCATTTGGAGAACAAGTCCGTCTATTGCAGACTATCAGAGCGCAAGTAGAAGGGTGTCTGGTGTTAGACCGCATAGGTGAAAGCCCAATAAAGATAACCTTTCTCAATACGACGAGTATCTAAGAAAGTATCGCAACCGCAGCCACAGCACGGGGAATAGGATCAACGGAGCTGTGGAACATGATAGCACAAGTCAAAACAATTAGTTACAACGCCGCAACCCACACTCTATATTTTCATTTCTTTACTCGGGATATTGCTGAAAAAATTGAAGGGGTCAAGGTTCCCTTTCACAGATTCGAACATGTATTCAAAAAGTTACACAAAAAACTACGACAACCAGGACTGCATGGGACCAACAATTAGACGCTAATGGAGAAGGCTTTGGGCACCATGGCTACTACAAATGTAACAACGGGCAATCAAACACACCAAAGCAGGATAAATTAAGGAAGTAAGATGTCCAGAACCCACAGTCAGGACGGACACTTTGGTAACAGTAGGCCAAATCCGAACCCAAAAAACTGACCCGCAAGGAATTTCCATTTCTAAAACAATGAGCAATATAACTGTATCTCAAGTGAAGACAAATGATCGAGATTCGGGAACTGGGACGCCAGTTGATAAACCTCAGAAGGTACATCATTTGGATCACAAAGAAGTAAAAAGTGAATATCACAGGTAGCCCTTAAACAACGACTTAACACGAACTTCCTTATCAAGGAAAATATGAACAAAGAAATCATAAAAGTGACTTATAATGAATGTTAAACCGTCATAACCTATCCACTTGACCAAGAATTCACGGTTGGTCTGGCGAAATCGAGTCTTTCTGTTCAATCGGGTATCTAGAATCTTCTCAACATCAAATTCACCCTGATCCAGCGTTCTTTCCCAGCTGTCTTCCGGTAAAAATGCTTCGTCGAAATCGAACCTTGGCTGATCCTAAATCGTTTAAGAAAATTTTGATTTTCTTTGCATCACTCTTGTAACACATTGTTTAATCGATATTGGATACTCTCCAATAATTAGATATTTTTACTTTGATTTTGTCACAACTCCGATGTAAAACACAAACCACCTGGTGCTATGTCTACCGAGAGCTGGTTGATTACATAATTGTTCTTCTGGAGCGTTGTACTAATACATGAAAGCGTGCCATTGCTCCCACAGGCGTGGTAACGTACAATATCTTCCAGTTTCGAGCCACTCAATGCAATTTCCGATAAATATGACTTAAATTCCTTCATTGCTTTCATGGCAGATATCTTTTCATATCCTCTTCCCAATCCAAGAAACGTCTGCTTTTGGATGTCATTTGGAAATCTAACGTCAAAATCAATAAGTGCTTGTGCTAGGCATCCTTCTTAGATCGCGGTGGCTAATTCTTCTGAGTTGCGATGATACTAACGCCTGAGAGACGGCATAAACTTGACAATTACCTGTGGCAGGTGTTGTAACTTCATGAATCCCCATGATGTTAACCGCTTGTGCTACAATTTCGGTATTATTTATATATTGTTCTGTCCCTGCGGTATTTTGGCTTGGATGGACTGGTCCTTGTAGTTATCCGACCTGGGTGGATGTACGGGATCTTAATTGTGGAGCTTTAGTGCTAGAATTTGAACATGAACGGGTAAGACGTAACCGATTCGAAGTTATGCAAACTCACGAAGAAGATGACCGGGAATCCCAATAGCCTGGATCGGCATATTTCTACGTACCAGCTAATCAAATCGATCCGACTAAGTCGATTTGGTTTGAAATTATCTGGTTTGGAGTTGATGAACATATATATTGTTTCATGACAATCCTATTAACATACATATGGAACAACCTAATGACAAGAATGGAAACGCGTTATGAGCCTGAAGAGATGATCATGAACACGGAAGAAAAGAATGAAATGCAAACGGTGATCGTGATAGATTAAAGAATAAAAGTGAAGATGAAGAGCCAATTATCGCGATGATCAGGGCCATATTTTTGGCGCAAGTGAGAACCTTGAGTCCCGGGTGTTCCAGGGATCCTGGCGATACTGGTTTCGCCAACGATCATTGTGGTCCACTACGATCAAGGCAACTTGCCACGTGCCATTCGGAAATTGACAGCCATACGCTGGGTACCATTCTACCGCGTCCGGCAACAATCGTTTGAATTCCACGCGACGAACCGGAAGATGCAGCACTGTAGAAAACAAGAAAACGTCAGTGTCACACTTGCCAGCCTGCACACCTTCCACCACATAATCACAGATTATTGACCAAACGACACCAGCTATGCTTCGGCGACGCTAGCGACCGTTGAAATAAGCCAACTTCCAGCTATCTTCGCGCATTTCCTTGGAATTCGGAACTTGGTGGGTAGATTTCGGGGGAGTCTATATCCAACTTACGTTTTAGCTAAATCCAACTTTTGAGTCATCAAGGGGTAGAGTTGCACGAAAACCCGTACCTCTTTTCCCAACCTTTGTACCCGTTACATGGTACACGCTATTACTGAACCAGGCCATACTTTGCACGATTGGCAAGCTCTTCGTGTCGGCGACGAGTTTACTCCAGGATTGTTACCTTAATGACAATGTAAAAACGAACGCAGGGGCAAGAACAGTGCTCTGATCCGGTTAAAGCTAAGAGTATTTCAGGATCATATCCAATAACGATCTTCTGCGAAGTGTTTAGAAGTAAATGAACAGGTTCAGCTTTTAGGGCGTCGACGATACGCCAGGTACGATCGATAGAGATCATTTAATATAACTTCAAGAACGAAGCGTTCGTGGATTGATGTATTGTTTTATTATTTCTAACACAAGGTGATTGGGTCAGTGTCTACCTCGACTATGCTCGGCAATGCAAAGATGTATGGTAAGATTTCATTTATAAGATTCCTTCTCGGTTTTGTAGCTTCTCAATTTTATCGTTTCGTGTAGATACTCGACTCGTTCGTTGTGTTAAAATAGAAAGAATTGAATCCCTTTGGAATGTTTACTAGTGCAAGAAGCAAACATTCACAAAGGAATACACGAAGAATTGCATCCGTTGTGAATATTTACTTCTTACACAAGTAAACATTCCCATATCTTCTCTCTCTAAACATAACGAACGAGTCAAGTGTCTACACGAAACGATAAACTGACAGAAACATAATGAGCAACGTGTAAAAAGTTAAGACATCATCCAGGGAACTACACTTTTTTGGCCCTAACCATTTTTGGCAATTTTTTGGGCAATATTACCCTTTTTGGCCCTCACCATTTTTGGTGACCCTACCCCTTGATGACTCAAAAGTTGGATTTAGTTAAAATGCGAGTTGGATATAGACTCCCCCGTAGATTTCCATGTCGTCATGGCGTTTTCTCGGTCGAACCGGTCCAAGCGCGACTAAAATAAGTTGAACCACGGCTGGTCAGGAAGGTCCAGTCCAGACATTTGAGCCAGCAAAGCTTTCCATGGATCCGAATCAAGCCGGACCTGCAAAGCGGTCGGCGTAATTAAGTTTGCATTCCACTCATCTTGCGAGGACGCGGACAAACGGGGCGGGAAAATCCATATACCGGGCCGAGAGAAGAGATGGGAAACCCCTTTCTTCCTAGCCAGTAACCCTTCTCGACACCTGGTCGCAGGCCCAAGGCTGCGGGGTTGGAGATGATCTGCAGTCAGTTTGGTTATAGAAATGAGGTAAAGATTCATAAAAGGTTTATTCGGGTTGTAACTATAATCGTCCTCCTTGAGGACCGAATATTCCGCTGGGATGAGGACATCATCGAAAGGATCCGGTTGGCTAGTATGCAACGAATTAGCCGGCGGATCACGATCCAATCCTGTGGAAGCAGACGATCTCTCTTCTAATTCCATTTCGCCACCGTCATCCGAAGGTGAGTCAAATCTGAATGAATCGGCTTCGTAGTACCTGGTTTTGAGGCCCTCCGGCCAGCGCTTCGTGATTTGGCCAACGTCGTTCGAGTCCGCTCCAGTACTATCTCTCGAACCGGCTGGCCATGATCGTGATGATGATTTTCAAGTTCTTACAGATAGTTTTTACCATTATTATTGATTTCTCGATGTTTTCGAGACGCTGATCTTGGTCGCGAGCAATACAACTCAGATTAGGCACTGCAGATTGTATTACGCAGTCGGTATCGGATGGTTAAGTCGCAGTAGTCGTATCATCGAGATCGGTAGATGAGCTCTCAAAATGTTTGCATGGTCTTCGGGATCCAAAGGACCTTGGGCCGAATCAACGTGGAGAGCGTTAAGTCGATCATACTTTGTGCGTAAATCAGCCAGACGTTGAACCAGATCTCTGGACCGGAGATCAGAAGCTGCGGCCCGGTGTGATGACAATTCGAGATGTTCAATATCATGCATTTGACGCTTCATTTCAACCTTCTGGTCCGATACCTGGGTTCGAAGGGTCTGAATTATCGCGGATAGCAACGTCAGCTCCGAAAACATGTCCTTGAGACTGGCTCGCAATCGACTGGCGTCTGCTATACCCAGAGATAAGGGGCCGATTCCGTCAACTACAAGTATTAGCTGCTCGAAGTGGCGAAAAGATCGTCCTGGGGCAGACCAACGGATGAAGATCAGAGGCGGGCGGAAGGTGGCCAGAGTTGTTGTGGGCGGATGGGATCCGTCCATACATGGAATGACCGAAGTGGTCGGGGCAGGTAGCCTGGTGCCCGATGATAACGTAGAAGACAATGGAGGATCAGTCGGCGGGGCTGGATCGGCCATGGTTCGCAGTTTGCAAAACTGAATATGAGCGAGTTGGATCGCAGCCGCTGTGCGGCTACGATTCGACTCAGGGGCAGTTGTGGTGAAGCAAATCGAGAAAATATATACCTGTGGGCCACATCTCAATGCTGATTAATGGGTTTCTCATGGATGGTCTGGTTTTATCCCTTTTTTTGACAGGTGGGACATGCCGGTTCAACATTGGGATGCCGTAGGTAATAACGGGCTATCGCGAACACGTGGAGAAATGTATTAGCGTTGCCGTTATCGCACCTTGTCCTAGAGTAAAGTGGATCGGCCAAGTATCACGACCAGACAAGAATGTCCAGATGCCGGACCATATGTAACGTAGCAGGTTTATGGATGGTTTGATACACGGGTTACTATGGAGCATGATTATTGGAGTTAATTATCGATGATCTAGGGGGTACAATTAACACGGGAGTGGGACTCCGACTAACTGACTAAATGAGCCGAATCACCCTTAATACATGAAGATCAAGCGCATAAAGAAGATTATATATATACGACAGTGAGCTCCATGGGATATATCAGCCGAAGCACGTTGCGAAGATCAGCAAACCGGCCCTTATCGACGTAAATGATAGGGCCGATTCCGACCTCAAGAGAAAGACCGATCTCGAACCAATCTCTCAAATTTAATGGATGTTGGAGGCAGACGATAAGTTTGGACTAGCAAAGGAAACTGACTCCGACTGGTTCCGAGCAGGTTTGAAGTAATCTCAAGGTGCTTTGTGGTGTAGTCGCTCTCAGAAATTCCTTCTGAGGTGCGAAGACTCGTGAGGGGGGCCAGATGACTGACTTTCGGAGGGGGCCATCCAGGTTTTGATCCGAGCCAGCATCCTCGGTCACTCCCATTGTGACGACTTGGATGAGCCATGTTTGTAAAGCTCACCTTGTGTACCCGTCAGCACTGGCGGTTACGCTTTCTTGTTTGACCCTAGGGCGAAAAGTTAAAAGGCCGTCAAATAGGAGGACGAGGGTTAGGACTAGGTCGATTACGTTTCATTATACTTACAACCCAACCAAGTTGGTTCGATTTTGGATTTATCTACACGGTGGGACTCGAACCCGAAATCTCCCGGTCCCGGGGCAGGGCCTTAACCAGTGCACTAACCGAGGTCGGTCGAGGGTTAGGACTATGGCTGCTCCTGGGCGGAAATCTTCACCAGGGAGCAGGATTGGCGTTATACATGAAATTTGTATACCGCAAAGGCTTGACCGAAAATAATGGATCGACCAGCTAAACCAAAGATAATAAAGTGGTAAATCCAATCTTGTGTGCAAATAGGGAATCCAAATAATACTCCACAATCTCCCACAGTAGGCCGAAACGTTACCTCACTTTTCAATAGAGATAAACCGTGTTCAAAACACGGGCGACTTGAGTTGAGTATAGGTTTCACGACGACTCCTGGTCAGGGGACTTCCGGTGGGTTCCTCATAACCTTCCCCTGGTAAACGAATAGCAGCAAGAGGGGACCTTGTTAGCCCTTTGATGTGAACCAATGAAATGAATTGCGTCTTAGAAAGCAAAGCGTATACTGATTTTTATCCCTAGATCTAATACAACCTTTTGTGTAACCTACCCAAAATAACCTGGCTGGATACCAATGGTTCTTACCTGAAATAGCCTAGTCAGCTCAACCTGGATAGGTTTTGTGTCCCGTACACCAACTAGCCAGACCGAGCTGTATAGCCATCCACCTCAACCTGAACAAGACCTGGCCGCCGACTCCGATTCCCTTTTTGCGGCCACGCATCCACCTTCGGCGTCCCACCCGGCTTCTACAGGGGCATAGCCTTCCTCAGGGCCCTTCACACGTACATCTCTTAGCTGATCCGCCCTTTGCCCCCCTATAACCACTATCGACGGCCATCCAGCTCCACCTGGTCCGGTCGCCCAACTTCTGACTGACCTGGTTCCGAGCATCCGGATCACTTCGTCTAGTCTGTTTCTGTGCATTGTACCGATCCGGCACTTGCGGGTACCTTTGGCAGCTGTCATCCTGCGTCTGTCGGTAGCCGACCCTGGCAGCTAGCTTGTATAAACATTTCTACCAATCAGGTAGGTGGATTTACTTTTCATCAGTCCGTTAATTTTGGAACCACTTCACCACAGGTTGGGAGCAGTTCCGACCTGGTCCCGAGCCGATCCCGAACTGGTCCGGGTCTGTCCCGATCAGCTTCTAGGCGCTGAAATATAAGGAATCTAGTCAAGGTCAGTGCTGGAACCGGTTGCAGAGAATCCCAAGAGGTCAATTCTAAGCTGGTTTCGAGCGAATACCTGATGATCGGGTTGGTTAAAATCAGTCGAGAACCAGGTCAGGATCAGTTGAAGATCGGTCCAAGGTGGTACGAACCGGGTTGAAGATCAGTTGAAGATCTGTGTACAGTGGTATCGGAACAACTATGTGGCAAGACAGTTAAGATCGAAGTATGAGGTAAGCCACATAGGTTGATGCATGCCACATTATGTATTAGATATTGCTTGATAACAGGAGTAAATTTACACCCTAAGCAATGAGTCGCTCCGCCCCGTGTCGCGGTCATCGGGAGCACAGGGCTAACTAGGCCCCTGTAGCTCAACTAAGTTCCTGGATGAGACGCGCATAGACGCATTTTGGCTCACTGAAAGTCCCCCGACGGATTGATTAAGGTTTCTAACCCTAGCCCTCACTCTCACGCTCCGTGTTTTGAACGCGTTTGATTAATTGGAAAGGTTTTTGTGAAAATAACTTTGTGGTTTTACTGTGGAAGATCGTGATTTATCGTGGGTTTTCGTGGTTTCTTGGTTTTTTTCTGTTTATTGGTTTTCCGGTCGGTTGAAGTATCCCGACCCGGTTTTTTACAATACCAACACATAGGATCACTTCTGATTTGTCCTCCGGGAAAGTTTCGACCAGAGAACACCCCACCCCATCCCGAGAATGTCACATCCTCCGACCTGATTTAGAACATTTTCCTCATCTATAGTCTAACTGAGTGAGTGCAACCACTGAATACTAATGGGTACACAAGGTGAGATGAAGCTTAAAATGAATTCTCGTGCTTGACGACCGATCAGAAGATCGGGAGGATCGGATCAGTATGATTCATCGGATCCTGACGCTGAAAAGGTAAACTGAGTACCCCCTCCTATATTTGGTGTCCGGGCTAGTGGGAATTCGACTTCCCCAAAAAACTTAGGTTACGGAGTTGGAAATCGGCTCCACCACAGGAGAATATGTGGATAAAGTATGGGAGTCATCGTTTTCTAATCGGATCACGGATTATTTTTATGGAATGGACCGGTCGATTCAGCCGACCGTCCCTGGGGAGATGGAATGACTGGTCGGGCCTTCTCCATGCATCGGAATACTGGTCGAGAAACGCCAAGCAGCCTAGATGATTGTTTTATTGCTATGTACTATGGTTGAACGTTGGAGTTTGGTGGATACGAGCTGGTCCGACCGGCGTCGACGATCGGGTAATCTGGACGTTAATCAGAAATACTGATCGGTCGGCATTGAAGTTAAAAAAAGTCGATGGTTATTGGATTATGTGGTATTATGGCTAGAGATACCGACTGGGTTGTTGGATCAGGTACTGGATTGCCGGACGAAGCCGATCGGGATATGAGGATCGATGTGATCGGAGATGGACAAGCCGACCGGAAAGGATGACTCGACCAGAAAGGATCACAAGGGCAACAAAGGTGGTCGGGTTATTGCGAAGGTTGATTTAAGGTAATACCGGCAATCATGTGACGAGATGATTATGTTCGAAATATTGGAAAGTCACGTAGGTTTGTGTACGGTACATTTAGTATTTGTTTTTCTATCTTAAATAATAGGATTGAATTTACCCCAATCGCTTCGCTATGTGTCGGCGGTCATTGGGAGCACAGGGTTAACAAGTTCCCCTGTGGCTCAACGTATTCCCGGTTGAGATGCGTACTGACGCACTTTGGCTAACCGGAAGTCCCCGACGGAATTGTATTACTTTATTTTATCCTCACCCCTTACGTCCACGTGTTTTGAGCACGTCATTTAATTGGAAAGGCTTATTGAGATAACTAAGTTGATTTAGTGTGGAATATCGTGATTATATCATGGAATTTACGTATCTTTATCTGGTTACTCGCTACCTTTCGTTATTGGTTTGTCCGGTCGGTCGAAACTTCTCGACCGTGTCCTATACGGTATTTTAACGTACAACCCATACTCCGTCCCCCGGTGATGATTTCCACCAGGGAACAACCCCGTCTCGAAGAAATACATTTCTTCGATCTGTTTGGGAAGGTCGCTTACATCTAGGGTCTACCTCGTGAGTGAAACACCGTGAACCAAAGGGTACACAAGGTCAGATGAAGCTAAAAGTTGATCCGGTCGTTCATGATGACCGGTCGAAGGACGGGATAATCGAGCCGATCGCCCTAGCTGTGACCTGTCCGAACAAGTGATCGACGAGGATTCACGGAGTATCCCCTCCGATAATGGGTCGTCTGGGCCAGTAGGAATCCGAGTTCCTCCAAGAGCTTCCGTTCTGGGTTTGGAGATCGGTTCCACCAAAATAGTTAACGCCGAGCACTGGGGAGCACAAGTCGCGTCGTAAGGCGCTTCAAAATATACACATACTCATCCTTCTTGACGTTAAAGACCTACCGATTGGTAATGATAACGGACTTGCCCCATCCGTTCTTGCATGATACCACTATCCACACGCCACTACTTTCAAGAATATAAACAGTGTTCCAATATAAACAGTGTTGTGCATAGGTCAGCATGAAAACAATATAAACAGTGTTGTACAAAAGTCAACATGAAACCAATAACACTCCAATGCAGAGATCCCCGATTACACGTATTTTCCCACCAAGTAAGTAATCCCACCGTAGCCAGCATTTGCTTTGTGTTCTTATGCTTCTTGTCGTGATAGACGATAGACGCACGTTGCACCCCATACCACTTTCAAGTAGGCCTCGAACAAAAAATCCTTCATTTAATTTGGTGGAATCCTTTGGTATACCACCTACAGATTCAAGCGCAATTACCGATGATGCATGTATTTAAGCAATCACCTGTGGCGCCTCGAGGTGCTTCTAGACTTGATGATGTCTGATCATCACCTTGTTCACACGAACGAAACCGTTGAATGTGTTCGCATGTTCTGGCGAACATGCCACGCGTTCGGACCGTTGATTCTGGGCCGATGTGAATATTTTGGTCCCTTCTGCACAACCCCCATGGATAATCTCCTACGCCGAGCTAGCTTCGCCATTAGCGGCGTCCTCGTGGATAACAGGCTCGTCATCCGTGTTTTTTTCCCGTGTCGTTACTGGCTCCAATTTGTCGCCATTGTCAGTCCCGAAATTGTCTATCCCGCACACATTCTATCGATAATGATCGGCACGGGATGTGTGGTCACATTACCAAGCGCGTTTTCAAAAATCATTCGCAGTTAGCTCTGCGCGATCGTGTGGCATTCTGGGAACGTGATGTTCCCTCTTCACGCCGTCGCGATCTTGCCATCCATGGTGCTCATCCATTTGTAGCGTCACCTGGAACATAATTGTAGTTTCTCAACTCCTTATTAAGTTTAGAACTTTGATCTGTCATCCTAATCATGGTCTTCTTGTTAGCATAAGCAAACACTTATGTCACGTCACACGTTTCATATACAGTATAACACACGGAATGGTCCGATCCACAGACAGTACAGTCCTTGAACCTTGCGGAAACCGATACGAAAACTTGATTTTTTAAGTCTAGCAAATTCTTGGTCATCCGGCAGCGTGATGCCAAAGTCAAACAAGATCGATTTTTTCCAGCATACGGTAGTAACGTCCTGCATGAAGCACCTTTAAAAATTTCCAGTCGTCCCGTTTGGACAATGACAACGATGCTTCCCTTTTGTGTCACACCCATTGACAATAAGAAGCTCACGTAATTCCACTAACTTCAGTACTTGGAAACACTCACGAACACGACACCCGTTGACTGGCTGCCGCAGTCCTGTTTATATTCCATACCGCCGGATGGATGCTCCGTCTCCCTCGACGTATCGTCCATAAACACGAGCAAGTTGCTTCCACGCAGCCATGGTGGCGTAATCTCACCCCAAGCATTTGTGCCATCCCTTATTGGGCTCACAGATAAGAATAGCGCAAGTCGTTACAGGCAAGGCCAGAATGGCATCCAGGACTCAGGGAGTTGGACTTAAGTTTTTGTTATATAAATGAAGAGTGTGGCATCCTCGCATTTATGGCGCACTGTGCGCCGCGCACAAACGCTCTCTGACACCCAGTCCCGTCTCTCCGCATGCCTTATATATAGGCCGGCTTCTTTATAAACACCCCCGCTTTGCTATTTGTACACCCCCATATCCCAATGCCAATCAAAAGTAATATATAATTACAGCCCATAGCCAATAAAAAGTCTAATTTAATTTCTACGCGTCGAGAAACTGTTCGGACGCGTTGTTTTTTTCCATTTTCACCTCAGTTTTTATCACCTACTCATCAGGCCACTTGAAGCGCTCCGTTCTACATAAAACGTTCATTTTTCTAATTTTTTGCTACTTAGGGCATATGTGAATTCTGCTATACCAAGGATGCACTAGAGAAGGATTGTGGACATGTATGACCTACTCGCTTGCTCTGACTATATTTCTCCTGGGTTGAGGTTGACTTTCAGCATGCTGAAACAATGATGGATCTCGCTTGGTGAAAGAACTAGCTCCTACCGGACGTCCACGAGGACGTACAACAGCTGGTTACTGGACCTGAAATGATGTGAGGTTATTTTTTAAACCAAGAGCATTCGCCAAAAGTACTTGCTGGTGTGGATTCATTGCCTGGTGGTGCCTTCCTAGCCGTCTGATCACCTCAGAAAATTCACATACCTCTCGCTGGGATTCAACTGGATATGGTTGCTGCAACCACCAGTGTTTGTTAAAGTGAGAATATTTTCCAGCTGGGAATTCTTCCTTAAAATTGATCATTGCATGGAAAGTCCATTGTTTCTCTGAAAGTTCCGGTTCAAGGTGATAAACCTTCTGGAGAAATTGAGATCTCATATTGCTGGTGGACCTGAACAAAATGGACCAGCAGACAAGGTTAAATACATCAGTAGTCAAAGCATCCTTGAATATAAAATGATTGATAACCTACTTTTCCCAAAGCGTACTTGGACATCTTCCGCACAACCATTCCCCAGATTGGTGATGAGCGACGGTTCGAGGTTTGTATACTTTCTATGGTAATGCATCTGATAATTTCTCTCTGTTGTGCCCCCCCAGCTTAAACCATTTTCCCATAAATTCATAATTATCAGATGTGG
>MIQA02009845.1:0-10176 GCA_001887855.2 Sclerospora graminicola | reverse complement strand
CACTTTCAACAGCCGAGGCAGAATTCGTGGCTGCCGCTGTTGGTGGGAAGCAAGCTCTGGGAATAAGAGAGTTGCTTAGCGAAATTGATGTGAATTCACGGGCGCCGATTGTCTTGAAGATAGACAATCAGGCTACCATTAAACAATTGTTGAATGAAGCAAGTGCTGCAAGTACGAAGCACGTCGATAGTTAAAGTTCGTTAAGGACTATACAAGGAAGGGGAAAATGAGGCCGGAGCACGTATCGAGTGCTGGCATGGTGGCCGACCTTCTAACGAAACTGTTGAGTGCTACAAGGATTGGGGAGTTGCGTGATCAAATTGGATTGATTTAAGTTTTCACTATTGATTCTTATCGGTTGTGGCTGAAACTAATTGGCATCACTAAGCTGGATGGTATTGAATGAAGTTACGTACCTGTGGTGATGTGCAAAATTGCATGTGGTTGCATGGAGGTCCCGAAGTTTTGGATGGAGTGCTGGAATTCGAAGGCATGTTTCAGTGAAAATGAAATTCCAAGTTAACAAAAAAGCGTGGACCACTACATACAAATTTTAGGTTATAAAGTACGATTCTGAACTTAATAACTTAATAATACATTATTATCTTTTTTAACTTACAAACCTACGACGGTCACTACTAGTGACGGTGCGGAGCAGAGCACCTCTAAAGTCTACAGGACTAAGCCGGGCGCTTAGGCGGAAAAACAAGAGTGCTCACAGTTTCTAGCCGGACTGCGGACACCGGACACTACATTGTTGGTGTCTGCTGCTTAGGACAAAGTCTATTTTCCTACAATTTGTGTCCCAGCGAGCTCTTAGCGAAAGAAACTTTGGCATATACTAAGTACTCTATCATTGTACATCACAGACTCTTGGGCTCAAGTACCGTAATGGACATGTCATAAATATCAAACTTGCTACAAGTAACATCCCTATATTTGGATCATTTTTGAGTTCACTCAATAAAATACGGGTTATCGTTTTAGAAAGGAGATCAATTATGACCGTGCATTTAATGAATTCCCAATTAAATTTTGTCGTTTGAAAATTACAATACTACTCATTATCTGTGTTGAGAGGTTATGAAAGTGAACTTGTCTTTAGTAACAGTCTCTTATTGAGGTGGTTTCTACTGCACATTTGTGTTATCTATGACATGTCTATTACGGTACAAGTAGTACCGTATCTCATCCCCCCATAGATGGACTTTCTATATCTGGACTCCTTGGGTTGTCCCGGCTGAAGTGGTGACCACTTATGAAATGACCCAGGTAAAGGGGAAATTCGGTCGTCATACAAAAACACAGTGTGTTGATTGGTGCAGACAGTTGTGGATCAAATACAGGATTTAAACCAGGTAGGGAAGTCCTCATTGGGAGGGGTGACTACATATGAATAAATGATGAAATACGAAATCTACGGTAGAAAAGTAACATTGGGATAGCAGCAAATTGTTCTATATTAATATATATTCAGAGCGAAGCTTATCTCTTGTCAGCTCTTTCAGAAGAGTCTTTAAGCGGGGGAACAGGTTTGAGTTCAAAGTCGTCAAGCGTCAACTTTGCAGTTATTTTCTAAACACCACAAACGTGAGATACTAATCAGCACTTATCATTTCTGTTTTTGTGAACATCTTTGCTCTGCCGCACCTTGTGCTCCTCCTCCAGATTAAACACGTGCTCCGTTTGGCTTTTAATCATGTGATCTTTTGCCTCGTATTTGCCACCCACAAACTATCAAAAGTATCCACAACTATTTACACCACCAATGCTACGCCGCATAATAAGTACTATTGGAATTCACCTGCGTTAACGCCACATAGCCACCGACAATAAAGAGGACGAGCGGGAGACCTGCCGATGTAAAGTGGTTTTTCTTTTTCTTATGCTTGATTGGCATCTTCTTGGATGAAGCAGAAGACAAACGACGCATTGCAGAAGGAAACATTCTAATAAACTGATAGCCCATGTTTTACCAAACGATTTGATTGGCTGATACAGGCAAATATAAACGAGCTGTAAACGCAATGGCGCGAGTCTCGGCGAAACAGTATGCCATCCTCTTTAGCGTGACGTTGAGCTCGCTTTTTGCTGGGTCCAGCGCCATGCACGCAATATTAAAACCTGATTTGGTACGTTTCAAGCATCAAGACTTAAGTGTTTCCATAAATTAACACGTTTTTCGAACTGTTTTAGACCATCCCGGACCTCAGTGATACGCGACCCAAGGCTAATAAAGAGTGATGGTCAAATGCAAGGCCTTCACTATATCCTGAGCCACGTTTACGTTTACGTTCGACGCTGTTTCTCTTGATAACGTCTTTCCTGACCAGACATTCACACATACACAAATCTTAATCCACCACTACGTTGCCAAGTCTTCATCAGGATGTTTGCAAACGCACCTTTTCTTGCTCACGGAGCTCATCGAGACGCTGTCGACGTCGACGCGTCACTTCTTCTTGTCGCTTACGTTCAATAACTTCAGGCAGCTGCTGGTACAAACGACGATTCCGTGCCTTCATCTCCCGCTCGGAGATTGTAGCTCGATGCCCACCAGCCAAGCGATCAAGCAGCGTTTGGTTTTCACGAGGAAGACTGTAAACCGTTGCAGATTCTTGCGTCTGACATGCCTTTCCTCGCGTCTTTTGCTCCCACTTGTCTGTTTCGTCCTGCTGTTGCTCCTGCTGCTTCCGCATCTCACGACGACGCTTTCCAAATCCAGGATGTCGTCGTCGAAAAGCATCAGCCAGTGACACTTGTTGCTCGCTCTCATCTTCATCACTCTCCGAGCTTTTAACCATAACGTGTTCCGCTTGCGTTATCCTTTGGCGATGTGAACTGGTGTCTGACCGATCGCATGAAGCATCGTATCGCGAAGATGCACCACTTTCACTGCTTGAATCATCTTGTTTTCTTTCTTCTTCAGCGCCGTAAATGGAATGGCGCAGAGCTCCTTGCGTCGTCCATGATCGACCTTGAAACGCTGATTCCGACGAGCTGTGGGAAGCATCAGCTGATCTACCGCCAGAACCTCGCGAACAAGAAGCTGGCTGATTCTGGTCGTCGCCGGAGCTTCTTGAGACGTCGGCAGATTGATTCTTGTCGGAGCATTGACTCACAGAGTCATCAAAAGTGCAGCTTATGTTTTGCATGGGTACAGGTGGTTTACTCATGTTGTGTGTCCATGGAGAAAGTGGACACGGTGGCACTTGTCCCTTTACTTTCCAGCCCATCGTCTTGACAGCTCTCGCTTCCTCAGTAAGACTACTCACCGAGCTTGTATCGGATTCTTTGCTTCGGTGACTGGCATGAGAAGACTGCTGCGAGTTATTACTGCTATGCACTTGGTGGTTCATCGTTTCATTGCCAGTTGGGGATATCTCTTCCAAACGGTCCTTCTCATTCTTTTCGCTCGCAGTTCCCCCCGAAGATGTCGACCAGACCATTCGTACAGGTGGCTTGGTCATATCTTTGTCGCCATAGATTCTTCCAGGTACTCGAAGATGCAGTGGCAAGGATTTTTCCACGACCGAGGCCATGTGGACGTGGTAATTCAAGTGAGCGTCCATTGAACGGGCTCCAAAACTTTGACTAGAATCGCTGCTTTGCTTGTCCACTTCATCATCCAAAAGACTCTCCTGCGTACCACAGCGTCGAGTTGTACCCGCTGCAAGATTTAACTGGACAGTAAATCCAAGACTAGAAGTACCCGACTCGTTCGAAATGTCCGATCGAGCCCCTTGCTCACTCGGAGTTCCTGTTTCAGGTAAACTAGACTCGGACAGACGGGTACCAAACTTATGGTTGCCACTCGTGGATTCTGCTTGCTTGCCACCCTCGTGCCTTTCATAATCCAGACAATGTCTCGTACGTCCAAAGAAAGCGTGTCGCTTGGGTGGCAACATTCGACGCATTTGCGGAGATACTAGCTGAATGTCGTAGTCATCTAGTACTGCTTCCTGTTCCTCTTCATCAGACACCGAGGGCACGCGTTTCGCAAACAGTGGAACCAACTCATTCACGAAGCTGTCGTCGCCATGGCTACCTTCATGCAGTCGATCCAAACTCTCGTCGAATGAGCTCTGCGTATCCGAAGGTGGTAGAGAGAACTGCGCAACAGACATATCAGACGTACTATGTCTCCACGCTTGACGGTGAATTTGCTGGCGATATACATCCTGTCTTCCTCTAGTACCAGCGGAAGAGTCCGACTTTTTACTCACAACAGACGAAAAATGCGATTCCGTTTCCACTTCCCCATCATCACCGCTATATTCCGAGAAAGACCGCATGTGCTGCTCGACAAAACGTTGCCCTAGCGATTGTGCTTTGACATTCATCACTTCATTTAGCCGTGAGAGGGACTTTTGGCTCGGAGCAAACGATGATACCGAGACCGAACTCTGCTCCTCATCATCAATGACCACATTACGATCGTTCTCTTCATCAAAACTGTCGTTCGACTCGTCTTCATGAGACTCAGAACTAACTGAAACAATATCGTCACGTCCAGCCGACAAGACGCGTCCAGCCCCGGAAAGTGGACCTTGTCTTACATTCGTCTCTTTCTCCTGAACTGAAAGCACAGACGAGCAAGAACTACGTTCCACTCTTTCCAAATGTAAGTTTTCATCTTCTTTAATTATTTCAGCGCTAGTATCGTCGCGATCACTGTTCTGGATCTGCCCATGACTCAATAGATGAGATATTTTTTCTATCGGTACACCGTCATTTTCTTCACTGTTGCCACCTCTCACCCTCGTCTTGGACGTGTTACGAGTGTCACCACTTTCGCTACCTCGTTCTCTTTTAACGTTGTCTATTAAAGCAACTTCATCAGACCTTTTTTCTGCTTGCGTACGTTTGTTTCCTTCTTCACGCTGCAAGTGTCGAAACGAACATGTCGACTTAAAAGACTCATCAGCAGCTGGGTAGCTAACATGCTCGCTCTTTCCACTCCCAGATGGCTCCCAAGATCCTATGTCATCAAACGATTCCAGAGAATCCGAGTGCTTCGATGCTACTTTATAACCTGATACTGCAGGTGCAATTTTATCACTGTTTTGATAAGATTCAGCCAATTCAACTGATCGGTTAGCTTCATTATCAGTTGAAAACGCTCTCTCGCGGTTATTATCCACTTCTTCGAGTGCTTTTGATTCACTATGCTGCCATTCTCTAAATATGGTCGACTTCGAGGGCTTTCCAGGTTGGTATGTATATTGCTCACTCTTTTCCTTTGTCATCAGTCTCGTCGACTCTGTTTCATCCAACAACTCGACGGAACCAGAAAGCTTAGCTGCTTTGGGCTCAGTTTTACACCCTGACTCTGTATCAGCAAATTCGTCACCGTCCAGTTGATCGTGATAGGAGTCACTCAACTCAACAGATTGGTTATCTTCTGTACTTACTGAGAAAGCCCTCTCGCGCTTTCCCTCCACAATTTTGGTCTTTATTTCTTCACCAGGTTGTAAATCTCCAAACGTAGACGACTTCAAGGGCTTTCTCAATGTGTAGCCAACATAGTCACTTTTTCCCCTTGTACTTGGTTCCCGGGCTGTTTCATCCGGCGAATCAAGAGAACCGTTAAATACTACGGGATGTTCTTCATACTTGGACTGTGGGCGTGCTACTTTATCTCTTTTATGATAAGTATCAGCCGAATCAGCAGATGAGTTATCTTCATCATCAGATGAGAAAGCTCTCTCGCGTTTTTCATTCTCTTCTTTCAATGTTTTTGATTCCTTACGCTGCAACTCCCCAAATGTAGTCGAATTAAGAGCCTCTTCATGTGTGTTGTTAATAGCTAGTTCACTTTTTCCGCCTTTAACCAGTCTCTGAGATACTGCTTCTTCAAACAAGTCTCGAGAACTACATCGTTCGGTTGCTTGTAGCTTTGATTTATCGCCCACACGCTCGTGATAATAACGGTTATCTTCAGCAATCGGTGGAAAAGACTTGTTTCCTTCATCCTTCACCTTCGTTGCATTATTGGAAGGTGAATCTTCAACCCATTGCGTCGACTTAATAAGCTCCTCAGGTGGATAGGTACAGTGTTCACTCTTTTTGCTTTTAGTCAGTTCCTGAAACCTTGGTTCATGAGGCGAGTTGAGAGTTCTCGAACGCTTGGTTGCTTGAAGCTGTGCTTGACAAGTGGACTCTGTACCTACAATTTCATCTCTGCTATGACTAGAAGCAGCTAGATCCACTGATTCGTTATCTTCAGTATCAATTGAGAACGTTGACCAGTGCGCTGAATCCTCCTCGTCGAGACCAAACATTTCAGCAAAGGCTCGTTCTGCCCTTTGCTCTAAATTATTTTCTTTTGTATCGACCAAACAATCATTTGCCTCGCCCAGCTCTTGGCCTCGCGCTCGACGCTCCATTTTATCGACGAGTGCCAACCACTCCAGTGTCTGCTCTCCTTTTTGTCTCTGTGTAACCTCATCAATAGCCTTTCTCCCTCTCTCTGTCGCAATCTCTTGTTGCTCGACCATAATCACTCGCTTTTGTTCTCGTTTCTGATCCATCTCGTCCTTATACTTCATCGCCTCATCTTCCCCCCGCAGTGCTGTTGGATGCTTCCTATTATGACGAATCACCGTCACCTCTGACCGTTCTGTTCCACTTGGCAACGTTGACAGACAATGGTTTCTCGTAAATCGATATGATACAATGTCATTCTGCCGTGGCTTTGGCGTTACAAACACTTCTTCAGGACTCTGCAGTTTTCTCAACGTCTCTCGTTCTTCGCTTTCTTTCGCTTGTTGTCGAGCGATTTCCTGCTCTTGTTGCGTTCGTGCTCTTGCTCGTTGTCGTTGTTGGCCACTAAGCAACTTTAATTTCTCCATATTTTGTTCCACGAACTGTCGTTTTGCTGTTTGCGCTGCCATTGCCTCTTCTTGAGCTTCTTTAGCTTCACTTATCCGTTGTTTCCCTGCCACTTGACAATTGTATGCCCACTTTTTCTTTTCTTCTTGCGCTTGGTCCATTAGTTGCACCAGTAACAAACGCGCATTCCGATGGGCCGTTCCCATGCTCTGCATTGAGTTTTCATAGCGCACATGCAAGTCCGACAGCACTTTTTGCTGCTCGGTATTTAAACGTTTGAAGCACTGACGATTTTTCTTGTCTTGTAATTTCTGCAAATTCGTACGATAGCGCTGTGTCACTTGCTGAGCTAGACGTCGCTCTTGGTCGCGCACGGCCAATAGACGACGTCGTCGACGCGCCATTTCATCTTGTCGTGTATATAGCTCAATCTCGCCAGAGCTCAGTGGGATGTGACCCAGAGATACGTCGCGCCGAGGGCGTCGGCTGCGCACTTGCACCGCAGCCATGCCAGTTAAAAAATCCTAGTTGTTTTAAAAAGTTGAAATTCGATGAAAAAAGTACTTTTCTTGAAAGTATTTTAAGTCCATTTCATTTACTGGTAGCTACATGTAGAAGCGACGACTACTGAAGCGATGGCGGCGAGCGATTTAAAAGGATTTACCAACGAGTGCTGTCTTTGTGTTCGTAATAAGGACTGACACGACTGACGGGTCTGCTAATGTGGATACATCCCCAAGGAAATCTTCTTCACCATGTGCAATCTTTGCGTAGGACACACGGCGCATGATTTTGCACTGCGTGTCTTTGGCAGCCCTGGCACGGAGCACAATCAAATCGGAGACGCAAAGGCACCAATGTGTGCGCGCACACTGGTGTACAAGTTCCTTTTCCACGTCCATGGACGGATCTACGCCGTCCACCAACGTCACAAAGCAACAAATACCCTCACCCTTGATGCGGTGTGGGGATGCCAATCACCGCTGCCTCTGCCACCACATTATGCGCCACTAGCTGTTCTCAACCTTCCGCTGTGCCGATCCGGTGGCCGGATGTGCAGAGGACGTCATCGATACGACCTGTTAATAAAGTAATACCCGTCCTTGTCGCGACGACAGCCATCCCCAGTAAAGTACAAACCCTTGTGCGTCGTCATGTACGTTAGCAGATATCGATTATGATTGCCAAAGACCGTGCGGGCCATGCCTGGCCACGGCTTCCGGATGCACAGCTGCCCTTCCACCTCGTTGCCTTCAATTTCATTCCCGTTCTCGTCTGTCACTACAAAATCAATGCCAAAGAAGGGTTTCGTGCATGAACCAGGCTTCATGGGAGTAGCAGCAGGCAAGCCAACGCCAATGTGTCCGCCAGTTTCCGTTTGCCAATACGTATCGGCAATGTAGCATTTCCGATTTCCAACCACTTCATAATACCATTTCCACGCTTCCGGGTTAATTGGTTCGCCAACACTACCGAGGATCTTTAAACTCGAGAGATCGTACTCCGTAATCTTGTCATTCCCTCTAGCCATCAAAGCACGAATCGCGGTTGGAGCAGTATAGAATTTTGTCACTTTGTGACGCTGAATTAGATCCCAATAGCGACCGTGGTCGGGGTACATTGGTGTGCTCTCGAACATGACCGTTGTGGCACCGTTGGCAAGCGGGCCGTAGAGAATATAGCTATGTCCAGTAATCCAGCCAGCGTCAGCAACACAAGCGTATACATCATCATGCTGCAAATCGAATGTATACTTGCAAGTGATCATAGTATAGAGTAGATAGCCAGCAGTTGTATGCGCTATACCCTTGGGAGCTCCAGTGGATCCGGATGTATACAAAATAAACATGAGATCTTCCGAGTTCATAAACTCTGCTGGGCAGTACGGACGGTGCCGCGGCATCTCTTCGTCCATATCAATATCAATCTTTGGGTTTAGCTTCACTTCAACATTACGAGTCCGTTTAAAGACAAACACGTTGCGCACAAACTCGAGTCCATTCACGGCAACGTCAACAATCTGTTTAAGTGGCAGCGTGCGACCACCACGTTTCCCCTCGTCCGATGTAAAGACCCACTTCGTTTTCGCGTCAATGATGCGATCGCGCAAAGCATCAGCTGAAAACCCAGCAAAGACAACACTGTGCACGGCACCGATACGGGTACACGCCAGCATGACATAGGCGATCTCGGGAATCATAGGCATGTAAATCGCCACGGTATCACCACGTCTCACACCAGCGTGTTTCATTGCGTTCGCTACACGGCACGTCTCTTCCAGCAATTCTTTGTACGTGATGTCGCGGCCTTGGCCAATCTCGTCAGCTTCCCAAATGATCGCCCCTTGTTCGGATGCTTCTTGACGTGACGATCAATGCAATTGATACTCACATTGATCTGTCCATTAAGAAACCAAGCCACGTCACCTTTACTAACGGTACCCACAACACTTTGATCAAAGTCACGGAGCCAGTGGAGGTTCTCTCGGGCCAGCTCGCCCCAAAAATTTTCAGGGTCCTGAAGTGACCGCTTGTACATTTCCTCGTACTGCTCCATGCTCGAAACGTGCGCACTTTCGACCAGCTCCTGGCTGGGAGGGTACGCTACGTTCTTACCACTCGTAGTTGACATTTGAGTTATAGTGTTAGAGAGGTTTGAGTGGAGAAGGCGCCGTGCACGTGGTGACGTAATTTCGGTTGTGAAAGGTGTTCACGTTGTTACAGTTGTTGCAGTGCAAGCATCTGTCAATACTGATATCGTAAAACAGTTTTGACAGGCCGTGTAGTTATTCAACCCAATATTGTGTCGATCACACTATTCAGTTCAAATCGACTAGTTTAGACAGTACGGCAGATTTTCTGTAACCAATCAGGGCAGGATTTTGGTGTAAACTAAAATATCAGCAGTGTGGTCACCAAAATGAGTCGTACAGGTACTTTAAAATGCAAATATCATGTTTTGAAGGACTCTCTGTGTTCGTGTATGGTACACATACCGGTAGTCCCAACGAAATTTCATTTTCACACCAGCCAATTATTAATACACGCAAACTTTAAATGCGCTTTAGGGCAAAGTTCACCTCTGTTCTGGAACAGCTCGGTTGAAAAATGGAGACATCTGATTGGTCAGATGATCGTCACCATCTCGGTTGGCTCAACTGACCTCGAAGAGGTCGGCTGAGTCAACAGATAACATTATACAGGAAGTTTCACCCAAAACTCACAGACTGTTTTTGCTCACCCATATTACATTTTTTATGAAAGGTTGGTGTGTCTTCTTTAACTTGGTTGGCCCTTCGGTTAGGAGCCTCTAACCGAGGTGACTCAAACAGAGGTGAACTTT